>JAQIUQ010001506.1:0-5000 GCA_030378365.1 Hybognathus amarus
ATAATATTTCTAAATATTACTGTTTTTACTGTATTTTTTATTAGATTTTTTTAATATGTTTTTAAAGGCTTATATTAATTGTTGGACTTTATTGTCTAAAACAGAATAAAATACATATCAATAATACACATCAAGGAATTAAACTGGCCTAATTCAGTCGATATTAACTGCATTGTTATGCATGCTTTGTCACTTATGTTGAAATCTCTCTGCTCTGTATTGTTGAATTTATTTGAAATGCAATTTAAATGAAAATTTGAATTCATATTCTTACATTTAGAAACAGAATAAGAGTGACTTTCTAAATTCTACATTTCGCCCAACCAGACACACACACACACACACAAACAGTTCGCTCTCATCCTTGTGCTGCGACATTCAGCGAGGGGCGTTTCTCTCCAGCTAATTAGAGCAAAGAGGTGTGATCTGGTTTTTCAATTAAGGCACATGCTCTGAACACTATTTTACCCCCTCCTCCCCGTCTCAGGGCAGGGTACGAGGGTGGCAGCCTTGCCAAACGTGCAGGGGTAATTAAAGGTGAAGAGCGCGTCTACACCAGGCCTGTTTAAGGGTTAATGAGGCCTGGGCTGCCCCAGCCGAGAGGGGGCGGGGTTGAGACCCGGAGCTGCCCCGCTTCAAGAGGAGAGCCACCCATAGGGGTTCTCTTTGAAGTGTCAGAAGGTCCCCCTTGTTCTGGGTGGCGGGTGTTTCATTTGTCTGAGTGGCAAATAAAAAATTGATGAAGCTGCCAGGAGTTCTCTCCGCCCCCTCGCTCTGACTCAAACACACACACACACACAGCCCCTGACATTATTCACAGATTAACCGACCCCTCCCTCTCACCCCCTAATGACCCCCACAAAACCCAGTCAGAGTGACAATGGAATTAGCACCGTTACGTGTTGTTCCGAGATGGAGCGCTTCTTCCTGAAGGTGTCTCATCCTCTAAAAGTCCATTCAGATAGAAGCTGGACGTTTCACCCAATATTTGTTCTGGAACTTCTCCAGTCTAGGATGTTGCGTCAGGACTTTCATTCGTCACTTGTATTGTGACTGTTGTATGTGAAATGATGATGCTCTGAATTTTGGGCCCATGGGGAAAAGCCTTTATTGGCCCTTTTGTGTTGCTGCTGTATTATATGTCAGCATTGGCAGCACTCTCCATGGTCCATCTGCTCATGGCCAGTGGGGATCATTCATGTGAAGCCCATAATAGAAACAAAGAGCACTAAACAGTGGAACTATGGGCGGTACTTCTCTTTCAAGAAATATTTTACGAATTTTTTTAAAATAATAAACAAGTGGGATATTGCATTTTAAGATATTTAACCATACTGATTATTTGCATTGTAAAATTTATAATTAATTTCTTTTAAACTATAGTAACAAACAAATATGAAGTTACATTGATAAGAAAGCTTTTGCTTGACTTTTACAGAAACCTTAGAATTTCTGCAGATTTAGTACATCCTTCAATTCGAAAAGAGGTTTTGGATGGATGGATGTGTATGGATGGAAGGATGGATGGATGGATATTTATGGATTGATGGATGTTTATGGATGGATGGATGGATGGATGTTTATGGATGGATGGAAGGATGGATGTATGTTTATGAATGATGGAAGGATGGCTGGATATTGATGGATGGAATGTTGTATGCATGGATGGATGGATGGATGTTTATGGGTGGATGAATGGATGGATGGATGGATGAAAGGATGGATGAATGTTTATGGATTGATGGATGGATGTTTATGATGGATGTATGTTTATGGATTAATGGATGGACAGATGGATGAATGTTTATGGATAGATGGATGGATGGATGTTTATGGGTGGATGAATGGATGGATGGATGGATGGATGGATGGATGGATGGATGGATGAATGGATGGATGGATGGATGTTTATGGATTGATGGATGGATGTGTTATGGATGGATGGATGGATGGATGGATGGATGGATGGATGGATGTTTATGGATGGATGGATGTTTATGGATTAATGGATGGATGGATGATATTAATGGATGGATGTTTATGGATGCATGGATGGATGTTTATGGATGCATGGATGGATGGATGAATGTTTATGGGTGGATAGAAGGAAGGATTGATGTTTATGGATGTATGGAAGGATGGATGTTTATGGATGGATGGATATTGATGGATGGATGTTTATGGATGGATGGATAGATGGATGGATGTTTATGGATGGATGGATGGATATTGATGGATGGATGTTTATGGATGGATGGATGTTTATGGATGGATGGATGGATGGATGGATGTTTATGGGTGGATGGATGGATGTTAATGGATGGATGGATGGATGGATGAATGTTAATGGATGGATGGATGCTTATGGATGGATGGATGGATGGATGGATGATAGATGGATGTTTATGGGTGGATGGATGGATGGATGGATGGATGGATGGATGGATGGGTGTTTATGGATGGATGGATAGATGGATGCTTATGGCTGGATAGATGTTTATGGGTGGATGGATAAAAGGAAGGAAGGATGGATTGACAGATTGATGAACATATATCAAGTTCATGTTGGATGGATGGATGGTATAGATGGATAGATGGATGCTTATGGATGGATGGATGTTTATGGGTGGATGGATGTTTATGGATGGATGGATAGATGGATGGATTGACAGATTGATTAACATATATCAAGTTCATGTTTCCTTCGTCTGAAATAATGTGGATTTTTTTCTCTTGCTTTTCACATTGATTATGGTCTAAAAGTTTGAGAAGCATATTATCATGTCCGTGCGATGCTATAATCCATTACCGTACAAGTCAGCTGACTGAACATTTCATTAGGGGCACCAGAGACCTTCTAATTTCATTCCCATCCACTTTGTGGAAATCCAGAAATGTTATTATGTGCGGCAGTATATCAAACATCTCATAGCAGCTATTTATTTCTTCTTCATTCACTTAAGTGACACGGAGCCCGCTGAGCGTAATTGTTTTAGGTCTGCATTTGGACTGGATATGAATAAATCATTTGTCTTCTGTAGTGTTTTTAAATTACGCCCTCAATGGTGACTCCATCATGGTACCTGTCTGTGTGACTCCTGCAGTAATGATTCAGGCAAAGACGGCGTCCAGCTTGTTTGAAGGAAGTTTGAAGGAAGGAAATTGGTTTGAGGAAGAGCTTCATGCGTCAAATTCAAATGCTGCCGGCGCGCTCATATTTGACTAACATCTCTAATCATATACTTTAATTACTGAGCAGTTTGAATCATGAGTTTTCGATACGAAGACCTGAATTAGGCTGCATGTGAAGTGGAAACCCTTTGAACCATTTCAGTTATGAGAAGTGCCTCGAGAACAGCAGGAAATTCAGACACAGGTAGAGAGGACTAATGTGAGGTGGTCTGACCAAATGAGAACAATGTGAGAATGATCTATTTTGATAAGTGTAGCAAAATGATGAAAGATAATAATGATAGCTGAGAGTGAATCTTTAGACAAGCCTATATGTTCCTTTTTAATTTAGGAAGAAATCGATTTGTGCATGGCCAAAAATGACATGCAATTTAGCATTCATTCTTGAACGTTGTGCTTCTAAAGGTTATAACCTTTAGAAGCACAACGTTCAAGACGGGACAGTCACTGAAATAGGATGGTGTAATATTGTGTGTGTGTTGTTTGAATCTGTAAATGAATATATGTGGATGTGGAATGGCTGTCCTCTACATGGCGTTCCCTGATAATTGGAGACGGCTGTGCTGTTTGATCTATGTGATGAATAGATGATGAGATCTTTATGAAATCAGTCAAGCAGGGTTTCGTGGCTGCGCTCTGAGCCTGGTTCGCGCTCGTGTTTGTGATTCGGGGCCGTCTGCCTCTCGGGGTCCCGCCGGAAAAGACCCCAGGGGAGACGCGAGCGGTCACCGGGGTCAAGTTTATGGGTAATGATATATCAGCCGGGCGTATCTAAGGCTTTGCTAATTCTGCTCTCAATTATGGGCCCCGTCCGTCCCCCTGGCCCCTCCACGCACTGAAGCCCCACAATCAATTTGGAGAGGGTGTTGCTGTGAGATGTGCTTTACAGGGAAATGACAGGACGCTTATGCTGCAAATAAGAGCCAGTCCAGCCCAGATGGGTTCTCTCTCCACACACACACCCCTGTGAGAGAGCGGAAGAGATTGTCCAAGAGGAATGGGAACATTGCATGTGGAAATGTTCCCAACAATTAGATGCATATTGAGTGGTGGTGCGTGACATCACCTTCAGCTCAATTTATAATGTGTTGAAATAAACATTGGGTATTACCATACTACTTGTATTTATTTGCAGTCAGCTCTATGTATACTTAGATATACACAGTACAGGTATGCAAATTTTAGAATGCAAGAGCTCAGTGCAATTGTAAGATTGCACTACAAATAATCATTATCAGGTATTTTGACTGAAGACCTATCTATCATATCTGTCCGTTCGGCTTGTTCTATATTTATCTATCTATCTATCTATCTATCTATCTATCTATCTATCTATCTATTTATCTATCTATCTATCTATCTATCTATCTATCTATCTATCTATCTATCTATCTATCTATCTATCTATCTATCTATCTATCTATCTATCTATTGATTGATTTATTTATTCATCCATCCATCCATCCATCCATTCATTCATCATCCATCCATCTATTCATCCATCCATTCATCCATCCATTCATCCATCCATCCATCCATCCATCTTCATCATCCATCATCCATCCATCCATCCATCCATCCATCCATCCATCTCATCCATCTATCCATCCATCCCTGTCTGTCTGTCTGTCTGTCTGTCTGTCTGTCTGTCTGTCTGTCTGTCTGTATGTCTGTCTGTCTGTCTGTCTGTCCATTGGTTGTCTCTATCTATCTATCTATCTATCTATCTATCTATCTATCTATCTATCTATCTATCTATCTGTCTGTCTGTCTGTCTGTCTGTCTGTCTGTCTGTCTGTCTGTCTGTC
>JAQIUQ010001506.1:10000-11532 GCA_030378365.1 Hybognathus amarus
GAGTAGATTACATATAAAGTCAATGCAAAGACATCGAATAGACATATCAATTCGCGCCGGACATTGCGAATGACGCGAATCTGGTCGGTTGCGTGCGCCCGAATATCTTCCGCAAGTTGTAAAAATTTGAACTTTAGCGAATGTTCAAGTGTTTAACTAGACGTGTATAGACGCGTATTCGACGCTTTTTCGCGTTCGGTGTGAATATATCATTAGAGAGCTCTTTAATTCAATTATTACTGGTAACAATTATTATTAAAGAGCTCTCGAATTTAGTTCTTATTAGTAAAAATGCAATTAACGACGAGAATATTTTAACCCGCAATTCGTAAAGAATGATTTTTTTTTCAGTGTGATGATGAATGATTATTGGCCCGATTTGGATATCAAAATGTTCAAATATTGACCATACTCCAAACATTCGGTCTTCACTATCTTTTTGAGTATTTTTCACACTTTATTCAGCCTTCTTTGCCTTGCATTGAAAGTGTTTATACGCTTGTGGACTGACACATACACACATATTGTTAGTCTGATAAATTGATGGTGGTTTGTGCTCTTACCTCAACAGAGCGATTTTCTGCTCAGACTCTAGTGGTGCATTTGTCTGTTTCTGGCGTTTAAGCGAATGTGTTCGTCTTGTTTTCCTGTGTTCTTCTGTACTGCGTTTGATGCTCTGCTGTAACAGTTTCTCTTCATGAGCGCACAGGCCCTTTCAGGCAAAGTGTCCTGACTAAAGAAGGAGTGATAGTGGACAAGAAGGCTGTGTTTGAGCTGAAATGAGGCCGAATACTGTCTGAGGGTTTGCTGGCTCTCGCTCTTGAGATGTGCTGAGGTTCCTGTTGTCAGCCCGGGCAAAACGAGAGCGATTCTGCCAGCTTGCTGCACGCTTTGTGCTGACAAAGTCTTTATAGACAAAAGACACACATTTTTTTGCTGCCTAAGAGAAGCTGTTAGCTGGAGGGAAGGTGTGTTTGCGTTGGAGAAATGGAGCGAAAGCAAGACTGAAAGAGAGAGGCAGAACATGAAAGCTTGTTTTTCCGCGTAAACCCACCAGTTGCACATCAGTCGGTATTAACGCGAGAGAACGTTTTTGAAAAGAGCGTTGCTTTCGGGCCCTTTTTGTTGTCATTTTTAAATTAGAGGCTCTTTAGAGCTTAACGTTTGTTGCAGCAGAAGTTCCAAGCGAACTCAAGGTTTCATGACATTTCTCTCCTGTCTCCTCTTGCTCTCACCCATGAAAGAGGCGCTCTCGGATCGTTCTGCCTTTCCTTTGGCACAAGGAAAGTTCAGGGTCAGCATTGACTGGAAATGATACATTCTCCCAGGGGAATCTGTGCACTTTCCAAAATGTAAATCGCACCTCAGAAAAGAAGCGCGCTCGTTTATGTGTGTGTGCGAGTGTGCGCGCGGCTCCCTGCCTGTCTCTAAGCTAGCGCTGCTCACCTTTAAACAGCACAACAATAATCAATGGCCGTTATTAATAGATAAAAGTCATTTATGTACACAGTTCTGGCCTCCCTCAGGGCTCG
>JAQIUQ010001507.1:0-40721 GCA_030378365.1 Hybognathus amarus
CTTTTGACTTTGAATATATTGTAAACTGAATTTTCAGCATCATTGCTCCAGTCTTCAGTGTCACATGATCCTTCAGAAATCACTCTAATGTTATGATTTGCTGCTCTAGAAACATTTATTATTATCATCAATGTTGAAAACATCTGTGCTGCTTAATTTTTTTTTCTTTTTTTTTGTGTGGAAACGATGATACTTTTTTTCAGGATTCTTTAAAGTGCAAAAGAACAGCTTTTATTTGAAGTAGAATTATTTTGTAACAATGTAAACATCTTTTTACTTCCATATTTGATAAGTTTAATGTGTTCGCTGCTAAACAAAAGTATTAAGAAACCTGATGAAAAAATAATTTATTTTAATTTCATTCCATTTTTATAATTTTTAATATTTAAAAAAATCTTAAATTCAAATTTGACCTTCTGTTTTAAAATTTATTTTAAATTCTACTAATTATTTTGATCTCAGTTTAAATGTATTCTCAATTTAGAATGGCACACATCCTGATGAGTAGCACAGGGTAGAGTCTCTATTTGGGTTCAGGTTTGTGTGTGTGTGTGTGTGTGTGTGTGTGTGTGTGTGTGTGGATATTCCCTTGAAAGGCACAAGCAGGTTTAATTGAGGCAACCAGCAAATTGAGTGCAATTTACACAAACTCACGCAATGCTCTGTTAGCCCACTTCTACTGTTTCTAATTGCTCGGTAAATTAATTAGACTAATCAGACACACCCCATGGAGCCCGGCAGCAGATTAAAAGAATTAAACAAACAGGGGAGTGTTAATACAGACCGAACCCAGAGGAACAGCCTCTCCAACTGTCAGACGATCCCAGTAATGGCATTTCTCTCCATGACCGCAGACACAAGATCTCCATGGTGAGTCACATGTCATCAGAATGGACAGTTAGGATGTTTAAACCAGTTCACTCAAACCAATGAACATTAGTTATGTTGCTGTTTGATCATGAAAAGGGTCTGTGAAGTTACATAGCACAAAGTCACTCCAAAGTGAGTTATTCTCTATCAGTGTCACTCTTTCTGAATCAGAGCATTGTGCTTTTCAGGAGGAGGGGCTTCATAGAGACATTAAAATAATTAAACAGGGTGAGTAATTAAAAAGGGGTGTGTTTCCCCAACACAGTCTCATGAAATGCGTATCTATACCACGAATGTCATTTCTGTGGAATTTAAATGCCAAAAATGTTTTTTTGAGTGTATATGCTACGCACTAAAAAGTTTGTGCATATTACACGCCAAAGTGCGTATCATATGCACGCAAAAACGCGTATCATATACACGCAAAAACGTTTTTTGGCGTATAAATGGCACGAGAAATGACATTCATGCTATAAAGACAAACTTTCATGAGATCGGGCTCGTTCAACAACATATCTCGCAGCTGAGGCTATGTTTACACGGAAATGATTCTGAAGAGAAAACGCAAAAGTGGCGTTGCGTTATCACTTTTTATTCTGCGTTTAGACGAGCGTTTTGTGTGGGTAATCCGCGTGCAAATGGTGACGCAAAAGTGTGTGAAATTCAATGTAGTACGCACTCCAGGCGGCTAGGAGTGCATACTACAACAACACTAAGTCCACGCGCCTGCGTACAACCTTCACTGTCAAGCAGACTTTTGCGCTTCTACCGTTTACACGGGAATGCGGCGGTGGAGCGTTTTTAAGATTTCCACTCTGGAGGGTGGTTTCACTTTTTAAGCCTCAAAAACGCTGTCACCGTGTAAACGAAAGGCACATCCGATATTTTATAGTTCTCGTGTAAACAGGGCCTTAACTACCACATGATGCATCGTTGAAGAAATCAACTTGCTAGTCACGACTGTTTGCCGAAACCATATTGTCACAAATTGATCGTACAAAATAATCCTGTAATAAATCCGGTAAACTACTGGCAGTTGTGGTTGCCAGCATCATACCGTAACTATGCGTGTTACTGTTTTTGTGTTAAAGCATATAGCTGTTAAATTCAAGTTTTATACGGTATTTAGATGTTAATTTCAAAAAGAGTAACACACCGTAATTTTAAGGTATGATGCTGGCAACTACAGCTGCCATTAGTTTACCGGTTTTTTTTTTACAGGATTATGTTTTACAGTGCACATTGGTTAATTATGTCACAGAGGTGGTTGAGTAGTAACAACTCATTCTCATCCTAGGGCGTAATATAGTGACACTTTTGACAATGTGTATACATGCGCACATGGCACCCTTTAACGTCAATATTACACACTTCGGGTAGGTTTAGGTCTGGGTAGTGTTAGGGTTAGACCACTAGGAGGCGCCTTCTGGCCCATATATATCTGTGTCTCATATTGGCGCTAAAGGGTGATGTGCGTTGGATGTATATGCATTGTCAAAAGCGTCAGTACATGACGCCTTGGGATGAGAACGGGATGGAAATAACTACTTTTAATGAATCTGTTTGAGATTGAATTAATGCTAAATGTTTTGCTATACATTACAGACATAATAGTTCTCATTTTTCTTAGTTTATTTCCAGATTTAATCATAGACTCGTTCTTATGTAGCCTTGAGCACATAAGCACATGCACACTCCTCAAAAACGACGCTTTTAAATCTCTTAACAAACTAAAAGACGTAAATGACATTCGTATGTAAAATAAGATATATTGTATTGAATGTCAGCTTGCTTATTTTGCTCATTTATAAAGTTCACGTCATGCAAACAAGAAACTCTCCAACCACTTTGCGATGCCGTCTGTAAATGTTCATTAGAACGATGGTTTCGGGAAACACCAAATTGTTGAACTAAGCTGATAACGACGGAACTTGCGACCATTGGCTAACAATGTTTTTGGGGAACACACACAGAGCTGTTACTGACAGACTGGGAAGAGAGGAGCTGCAACAATGTCACATATGTGAAAAGCATAAAAACCCTTTCTATCCAAAAACAAAATCAAGACTTAGGAAAGGGAAGTATCATAGTGATTATGTCTATCAAGCTTCAAAAAAGCTTATTTTTTGCATAAAAATGTCAATGGAACATGTCTTCCTATTTTGCCTGTGTTTATGAGCTGTAAAAATGTTTGAAGTTACAGCATCCATGTCTCTGAGCATTACTGATGATCTTCGGCAGCAGGAAAACACTGATATCATTGCTTCAAATGATTGACTGGCTTGATGTAGTCTGTTTTCTCTGGCAAAGTTCCTCTTTACTCAATTTCAAATATCTACAGTTTTAAAAAGCAATAAACTCATTTATTCGGAAAAAAAATAAAATTCAATACTTGACTCAACCATATAGACAAGCACAGGCCTGTATCCATTGTTGAGTAAATCCGAAAGCATAATCGCTGATGCATACTCATTTTTCCCATATGAATATTTGATGTGCGAGATTACAGCGGTGAGGAGTTCCTCATCTGAATTCAAAGGAAGCAGGGCGCTTTGTTCTTCTCCTCCAGCTTATTAACTGGCAAACATGACGCCGCACCTCTGTCGGTATTCGACTTTCAAACCTCCTCGCAAGGTGAAGTAGTCAAAGCACTCGAAACGTAGAACATGAACACAGACTTCCTGGTGTGGTTCGGGGACGGCAACACCTCCTCTGTCCCGGCCCAGCGAGAGTGGCCCGGCGGTGTCGAGTTTTGTGCAATCGGAGAAGTTACTTGGCTAATTAAAGGTGGACCACAACATCTGACCCGGCACAGACACCTTGAAAACGCTACGGTACATCCCACCTAAAATCCCATGAGGATCTGTGGCTCTATATTACCTGATCATCTGTATCGATCAACCACAGGCCGAATATGTGTTCAAAGAGCAAAAAATGTTTCAAAAATGTGTACACTCGGGCTTATATTCTCAGCACGGTTTCAATGTTCTTTTAATTATGTGGGCATCAGAACACATATGAAACACAAAATGAAAGTTCTAAGTTTTAAAGAGAAATGATCAATAGTATGCAGTGGGCCAGTGTGAACAGCCGGTTAATAATACATGAACTGGGCTATATGATCCGACCCCATGTCTCCCAAGCCCACATCATCCTATTTTCAGCACAGAAACAAACCTGAACATGAATCCTCTACTGTAACCATTCAAGAGCGCTCAGCCAATCAGCAGGGCCGATCATGCCCCCACCACAGGCCTCGTCTGCAAACCACCGGAAGATTGGAGCAGAGATGAGGGAAGAGCTGAGTATAGCATCAGTTCACTCACAAATTAAAATTAAATGGCTGTGTGAGAGAAACAGACCTGAACGTACATAAATCACATTTTCATTCATGTGTACTATAGACCTTATGTAGCCCCGCCCTTTTCAGTGCTGCGTCCGTTGTCTTTTGCCTTCGGACTGTATTGTGACAGCGATCTTGGCATCGGCTTGGATCTAATTTCCCGGTCGACATTTGTTAAGACATCTGCTTTACAATGCTTATGAGAAACATTACAATGCTCATGATAACTTGTGTTAACTCTACAATAAGTAAATCCACTTCACCAGCTAATTATTCATCGACAGCGATGCCATAGAAATATACAGAGCGACCGCGAAACCGGAAGTTCAAAGACATTATTCTAAAGATGACGGCGTCCACGTTATCTATAGACGCCGTCTATAGAGGCACACTAGAGCAAGACTAAATGCACAAGTTTTTTAAAATGCATGTTTTTTTAAATTTTTACAATTTTTTAAATTTTCTAAAATGCTTTTATTTTTTATTTTTTTGGGAGCGCACATAGCAACAACCACCATTCACTCATATCGGTAAGGACAAGAGCAATGTCAATTTTTGGACTGTCATATTTTATGTTCATAGTTTAGAGAGAAAGATGACAGCCAGTATAGAATAAAAAAAAGAAACTATTCCTTTAACGAATATATACTCTAAACCAACTTGATTGATCCTTGATTCTGATTGGTCAAGAGCTGTGGTTTATTCACGATAAAACACGGCTATGACCACTTCACTCAATGGTTCTATGCATCACTGTGCAACACTGTGGTTCTATGTTGTTTTTATTTTGAGCTTTCATGCATTTTACACATTGGAGCGTTGTTGCTGTTCACGGCTCAGGGACTATTTTTTCTAGCGGAAGGAAGGCTTTTAGTGATTTTACTTCAATAAAGTTGCACTAATACATTGTTTTTTTAGTTTAATATTGTGTGGCAACCGTTTTATAAAAGCAATAAGATACTCGAGGCAAGTGCTGTATCGTGAATATGTAACGGCTGAAGGGCGTTGTTAGGCCCAACGCGAAAGCGAAGCACAGCCTGTCGTACCTTATTGCTTACTTATAAAGTCAATATAAATATCCTTAAATAATAAAAGGTTTTATTAATAGTTCTATTAATGAAAGGGATAATAATGATCTATTCTCCAAACTGCTTGTCGTATAATTATACAACCCGATCTCAAGGGAATTCGTACGAATTTTACGAGGTGGCTAATTGGTAACAATTCATACGACCTCACTCGTACAAATTAGTACGATTTTTGCTAAATCGTACATATTTTACGAATTGGCCAATCGTATGAATTTGTACGAATGACCTACCCCTAACCCCGCCCCTAAACTTAACCGTCACGTGGGTTTAGACAAAAATCGATACGAATTTGTACTGAGTGAGGTCGATACGAATTAGTACGAATTAGCCACTTTTTAATCACTCGTACGAATTCGTACAAATTGGTCGTAAAGATAGGAAGAGTTATATTATATTATACCAAGTTCCAAAAATATGATATAATATAATATAATGGGTAACACTTTACTTAAAGGGGTGTGCATAAGACTGACATGACATCTTCATAACCATGACATGACAAATGTTATGAATATGAAGTGGGGTTTATGCATGTTTATGACAACTGTCATTAAGTGTCTTTCGCTCAATAATGACATTTTGAATGCAAATATGACATTGTTTAAGATGTCTTTGTTATGATATCTTGACATAAACCAATACATCATAACCTGTCAGTGTCTTTGTCACTGACAACTTGACATAAAATGAAGTTAAACTGTCATGTGGTTGGCTTTGACATTGGCTGTCATGAAATATTTTTCTTGACCTCAACTACAGTGGTACTAATTGAGTTTGTCATTAAAAAAGTTATAATGGCTTCATGACAGCCGATGTCAAACCCAACCACCTGACAGTTTAATGTAATGTTAACCAATAAAGCTAGGTGGTTTCTTAAGTTTGATAATCAATCTGCTATTTCATGTTTGACAGGTTGAGTTGTCTTAGTAATGTCAAGTTGTCATGACAAAAACACTGACAGGTTATGATGTATTGGTTTATGTCAAGGTGTCTTAACAAATCTCAAACAATGTCATATTTGCATTAAAAATGTCATAACTGAGCGAAATGTCACAAACATGCATAAAACTTCCTTTATATTCATAACATATGTCAGGATTATGAAGGTGTCATGTCAGTCTTATGCACACCTCTTCAAGTAAAGTGCTATCATATAATGCAATGTAATGTAATATAATGTATTATAAAAATGGTTCAGTTCCAATCCTTGATTCTAATTGGTCAATAGCTGTGCTTTATTCATGATAAAACTGCTTCACACGATGGTTCTATGTATCACTGCGCAACACTGCAGGTCCTATGTTGTGTTTATTTGAGCTTGCATGCATATTACACATTGGAGCGTTGTTGCTGTTCAGCGCGTCAGGGACTATTTTTTTCCAGCGGAAGGAAGGCTTTTAGTGATTTTACTTCATGAAAGTTGCACTAATACATTTTTTTTTACTTTAATATTTTTATTGTGTGGTAACCGTTTTATAAAAGCAATAAGGTACGCAGAGGCAAGTGCTGTATCATGAATGAATGGCTGCAGGGGTTACTCCGCTTCGTATAGAGCCTAACAAACGCCCTTCAGCCGTTACTTATTTACAATACAGCACAGCCTCTCGTACCTTATTGCTTATATAAAACCTATGGCTCAAAACTCTGTCCTGGAAAAAAATACTCTCAAGTGATATAGTGAAACCCAGGCACTGACGTGAGGAACTCGGTGTATAAGAGAGACTTTACAATGGATCAGTTGTTCTGGTACATTCCAGTTATAAAGCACTTATATGTATATGTCAGCACATGTGTCTATATCTCATCACTGTGTGATTAAATCAGTCTGTGTGTGTGTGTGTGTGTGTGTGGGTCTGCGGGTGTTAGAAGCCAGTGCAGGGACAGCTGCTGCTCTCTGCCGGAGCAGGAATGAATAGATTATGAGCAGTAATTAGACGTACATGGAAATCAATGCACTTATGGCATAGAGCTGGAGGCCATGAGAGCAGATGAGAGGCTCTACAGCAGGGGCCCCTGCAGCCCCTGAGATAGGAAGACACACACCAGGAGACTGAGTGACAGGACCCAACCAGAGGATGAGGATAGAGAGACACAGAAATGTGCACTATGTATCTCGATAATACATCAGATTCACAAATTCTCCAGTGGCCTTGTTTCTGATCTTGTGCTATCCAATACATAATGCTAACCTGGTTCGGCTTGGGGTTTCATGTCTAACTTCAGGTTCTGATAAGTAATACATTATTGAAAACAATATTTGGCAAGGATTCATTTGAAGGTGATGTAGTTGCATGCTACTACCTGTACTTACTATAGTTAAACAGTAAATTATGTATAATTGCAAGTAAACCAAACCCTGACCCAAACCGTAACTCGATTGTAAGTTTACTTAATGTTATATATATAACATTAAGTATACTTACAATCATTAGAAAAAAAAAAAAAAAAAAAAAAAAAAAAATATATATATATATATATATATATATATATATATATATATACATATATATATATACATATATATATATATATATATATATATATATATATATATATATATACATATATATATATATATATATATATATATATATATATATATATATATATATATATATATATATATATATATATATCTATATTTTTTTTTTTTTTTATTGGGGATGTGAATTGTGAATTATCTGATTTAAGGCTCGAACATTTCTGAAACTGGGCAAGTTTTGCTCATAAAAAATCTTTAAAAAAATGGATCACCTAGTCACTGAATAATTCACACATATTGTCAACATGTGAGATTGACAATAACGTATAAAATCTGTATTTTTGTGCGAATGAGACGAGCATGGAGCATGCATCCTCTGTCCTGTGACTTTACATTTATGTTCCAATTTTATATAACTAACATTTTATATATATATATATATATATATATATATATATATATATATATATATATATATATATATATATATATATATATATATATATAATAATGAAATTGTATATATTAACAGCCCACATTGTTCTCCATAATCAGAAAATATTGTCAACGACAAAAAAAAACCCAAAAAAAAAAACACAATTGACCTTGTTCTTTGGAATAAAATACTTTATAAAAGAGGCAAATAACAGATGAACAAACCGCTCCGTAAAAAAACTCAGAATGCAGATAGAAATAAAACTGTAAAGTTTGGTGCATATATGAGGATTTTTGCTCATATGGACCAATGCAAGCCTGTAGTGTCTTGCCTTAATTTAATGTAATCTTTGTCATGAATATGAAAGCATGCAAGCACAGCTTGAGTTCAATTTTTACAGTATGAGTCGGGTCAGGTCACACAGTTCTCGTGTATGGGCTAAAATTTGTACCTATATTCTAGAAACAGTGTGAAATTAGTTAGTATTATACTATAAAGTCAATTTGTGTGTGTTATTTCTTATGTATATGTGTGGCTGTTCATGTATCCCCCTTTCTGAGTGTTAAATATCATCCTCTCCACCCTGTTCTCCCAGGAGTCACACTCTTCCGCCCCGTCTCAGTGTACGGCCGTGGGCAGAACCTGTCTGTGATCATGGCAGTAATGAACATATGGGTCTGTCTGTGATCCTACAGCCCAATTTAATCACCGCACTGCCCACACACACACACACACACGCACACAAAGCCTGAAGATAAACTCCTGCCGCTCACCACTAAAATACCTTTAATGAGATGCCTTCTCAAAACAGAAAATAAACTAGATTTGCATTTCCTGGAGGAGATATCATACCAGAGAGTTAAAGTTTAGGTTTTAATCTAGTTCAGCAGCAGGTTGGAAATATTGCATCAGAAGCGAGGTTACACTCGTCACGCATCTCATTTACTGATGCCTGTGTAGCATTAATTGGCTATAAACTGTCCAATAGGGCCAAAACAGAAAAGTCCAATCACATTATAAAAAGACCAATTAGAATCCAGTATGCAAATAATGTGATGACATCACAGCTGATGGGTAGATCTTGATTAAGTACATGTTTGGAATCAGTCAAAATTTGTTAATGTTTTTGAAATGATTTTATATTCATCAAGGCTGCATTTATTTGATCAAATATACAATAAAACATTCATATTGTGAAATATTATTGCAAAATATTGTGAAATATCATTACAAATTATTGTGAAATGTCATTACAATTTAAAATAACGGTTGTCTATTTTATAGGGATGAACTAATTTTGACCGATAACCGATAACTCTTTATATTTGAAAGCCGATAACCGATATACTGGCCGATAAATCGAATTAGTTTTTATTTAATCATTTTTAAGAGCCTGATTAGAAAAAACAAATGTCCCAATGTGTCCCAAGCACACAATTATAATAATGTTTTCATTATAATTTTTATGTAGCCTATATGACTTTCTATGATGAATTGAATCAGATTCTTTGATGAATAGAAAGTTTAAAAAGAAATTGACTTGAATTTGTTTGCAAGAATGCATTTTTTTTACTTCTTTACTGACACTTTTGATGTATTTAATGCATCTTTGCTGAATAAAATTACTTTTTTGGAAGGAAAAAAAATTCTCACCGACCTTTAACTTTTGAATGACAAAATTGTGATATTAAGGATGAAATATAAGAATTACCATTAACAATTTCCCTTTTTATATTTGTTTTCATTTAATAAAGAAATAAATAAATTCAGGGCCATCGTGTAGAGAAACCAAGGACCGATTCATACCATTTTTATTTGAAGTAAAGTAATGGACTGGGGTTATGTTGTGAAGAGGTGAAACAGCTCTTATTAGATAATGTTTGTCAAGAACCTGGAGCAATCTTTACCAATTCTGTCCTGTCCCGCTCTCGGATAACGTTCAATAACATGAACGCCTGGACAAATTTACACAGAAAATGGTTTCGAATGCTTTTAATCTTCCAAATGGGGAAAAAAACAGGAGTCTGTTTGAACAATGATTCAGACAGATCTCATTTAAATGTAATGAAGACATGATCCTCACCCCTCATGATCCATGAGCTCATTCAGTCAAGAGGAAGTGCAGATGAACGTCCAGCTTAGGCCTGTATTTATATTTGAGTATTTTTGGGGTGAATGATTATAATCGTGCATTTGAAGATTTATCACGAGCTGACTTTTGACCGCTGATTGATGTGATTTAGAGAGCCGGATGACTGGAGTCCACATGGAATTTTTTCTTTTCTCTCAATTCACAAGAAAAAGCAAACCTTGATTTGATGAAATGTTTCAAATTTAGTTAAAGAACATAAGATAATGTAACTTCTGTACATATTTAATGAAATGAATAAGCACATCTCTTCTGAGAGCCTAATCCTGTTCTGTACACACACACACTCTTATTAGTTTACTCCAATTCAGAATTTATATCTATGTAGTAAATCTGAGTATATACAAAGCCAACCTAAACAACTTCAACAAGTAATCCTTATATTATTATACGTAAAAACAGCAGCATATAGAGCATAAACAAAACAACAGTTTAGCAAAAATTACTCAATGATAATGGATATTGGATATTTTTATTTTTTTGCTTAGATGACTTATCTCTGAAATAGCTTTGTCCAGGTTTGTAAGGATGGCACTTGATTTCGTCCAAGGGAAAGTGATTAAATGGTTGTGGTTTGCTATTGGTCGAGCTGGCAGTTTGCCCCGCCCTCGCGCCCAGTAAACATGTCATCAGAGAAGAGATGGCACTTTTTTTTTTTTTTCAAAACTGTGAGGCCATGTGTATAAAACAAAACAAAAAATAAGTTCATGTACACCCTAAAAATGCTGGGTTGTTTTAACCCAACTTTGGGTCAAATATGATACAAACCCAAACATTGGGTTAAAAATGAAATTAAATTTAATTTGAAAAATTTAAATTTAACTCAATGGCTGGGTTCGTCCATATTTGACCCCAAGTTGGGTTAAAACAACCCAGTAATTTCATTATAATAAATATTCCATAAAAAAAAAATGTCCATTTTGATTTCATGGTAACATGGTACCACAAAATAAGAAATATATACAAATACTATTATAGTGTAAGATAAAAATCAGTATTTAATAATACTACTAATATTTTTATTATAGGCTACTACTATAAAATTACATTACAAACATCTTCACAATGAAAAACACAGCATATAGTATATTTACTTAATTAAATCATAGCCTTTATGATTTCACAATTATACTAAGCTATATGCGATATCAATATTATTTCAATCAAATTGTATTATACCCATGTTTTTTTGTTTACAGTCAAAACATTATTATCCGATTATTATTTCATCTTACACTCTAAAATGTTGAGTTGTTTTAACCCAACTTTAGGTCAAATATGGCCAAACCCAAACGTTAGGGTTAAAAAGGTAATTAACAATTTTAACCCAATGGCTGTTTGTCCATATATGACCCAAAGTTGGGTTAAAACAACCTAGCAATGGCCAATACATACTCCTTATGTTTAAGAAATGTTAAATCAAGGAATAATCTTTTATGAAAGGAATAATATCAAGAGGTCGGGTTTGGCTAGTTAACCCTGCTGGCACACTCTAAAAAATGCTGGGTTATTTCAACACAAATTTGGGTCAAATATGGACAAACCCAAATGTTGGGTTAAAATGTAATTAAATAATGTACAGTTGAAAGTGAAAGTTGAAGTTGTTTTAAAATTTAAAATGACATTTTTAACCCAACATTTGGGTTTGTCTATATTTGACCCAAATTTGGGTTAAAAAACACCAGCATTGTTTAGAGTGCAGATGTTATAACTACAACATTTTTATAACTTTATTCATTAATGGACATTCAAAAATAGCTGTATTCTCTGCCAAGAGAAACACCTGAATGACATACACTCACCGGCCACTTTATTAGGTACACCTGTCCAACTGCTCGTTAACACTTAATTTCTAAGCAGCCAATCACATGGCGGCAACTCAGTGCATTTAGGCATGTAGACATGGTCAAGACAATCTCCTGCAGTTCAAACCGAGCATCAGTATGGGGAAGAAAGGTGATTTGAGTGACTTTGAACGTGGCATGATTGTTGGTGCCAGAAGGGCTGGTCTGAGTATTTCAGAAACTGCTAATCTACTGGGATTTTCACGCACAACCATCTCTAGGGTTTACAGAGAATGGTCCAAAAAAGAAAAACATCCAGTGAGCGGCAGTTCTGTGGGCGGAAATGCCTTGTTGATGCCAGAGGTCAGAGGAGAATGGCCAGACTGAGTTCGAGCTGATAGAAGGGCAACAGTGACTCAAATAACCACCCGTTACAACCAAGGTGGGCAGAAGAGCATCTCTGAACGCACAGTACGATTGAACTTTGAGGCAGATGGGCTACAGCAGCAGAAGACCACACCGGGTGCCACTCCTTTCAGCTAAGAACAGGAAACTGAGGCTACAATTTGCACAAGCTCATCGAAATTGGACAATAGAAGATTGGAAAAACGTTGCCTGGTCTGATGAGTCTCGATTTCTGCTGCGACATCGGATGGTAGGGTCAGAATTTGGCGTCTACAACATGAAAGCATGGATCCATCCTGCCTTGTATCAACGGTTCAGGCTGGTGGTGGTGGTGTCATGGTGTGGGGAATATTTTCTTGGCACTCTTTGGGCCCCTTGGTACCAATTGAGCATCGTTGCAACGCCACAGCCTACCTGAGTATTGTTGCTGACCATGTCCATCCCTTTATGACCACAATGTACCCAACTTCTGATGGCTACTTTCAGCAGGATAATGCGCCATGTCATAAAGCTGGAATCATCTCAGACTGGTTTCTTGAACATGACAATGAGTTCGCTGTACTCAAATGGCCTACCACAGTCACCAGATCTCAATCCAATAGAGCATCTTTGGGATGTGGTGGAACGGGAGATTCGCATCATGGATGTGCAGCCGACAAATCTGCGGCAACTGTGTGATGCCATCATGTCAATATGGACCAAACTCCCTGAGGAATGCTTCCAGCACCTTGTTGAATCTATGCCACGAAGAATTGAGGCAGTTCTGAAGGCAAAAGGGGGTCGAACCCGTTACTAACATGGGGTACCTAATAGAGTGGCCGTTGAGTGTATGTTCAGATATACTGCAGTGTCAAGTTATTGTTCCTAACAGAAATCCAATCCAGAAGTCCATGTCTGCGTCTCTGGAGTTGCTCTTGGCTTTGAAATACAGCGGCAGAACGATATAATGACATGAATTCAGCACAGGTGGACCTCCTCTGCTCTCAAACCACACACTTTTAGGGTTAAAAGCAGAAGATGAGAGCAGTTTTGGTTTGATTTTCGGCTCAGTGGGCCGCTCGGCTCTGGCTGGGAGACTGTGACAGGATTTAGATGTGTTGATAAAGCATTAAGATGAGAGATCTGAATGAAGACAGGTAGACTCGGGCTTCACTGCACTTCTGCACCAGTGTTTGTTTCTTGCTGTTTTTTTTGTTTTGTTTTTTCGTCTGCTGAATGACATCAAAGAGAAGCTCTCTCTCTCCCCGTCTCGCTCAGAACCCTTTGGCATCTCGCACTACCATTCTCTGTGCCTGTGTCAAGCAGAGCAGCAGAAGAGAGAGAGAGAGAGAGAGAGGCGGGGTGACAGGCCTATGAAAGCAGAGATATTTAAAGGACTGAAACCATTTGAGCAGCTGCATTTGCGTCTGTGTGTGTGTGTGCGCTCTGAAACACGAGCCTTTCTCATTGTTCATTTCCCAATACGACTTTAAAGCCAACAAGAGCCGATTACCGGTTTCCTGCAGAAGAGTGGAGGCCAAAGTGTTCGCCTGCTCTCATCCTCAGCGTGTTGTTCCTCTAAACTGAGCTACTCCAGGGCTCTGGCTTTGTTTAACACAAACAAGTGTTAGTGAGAATGAATCAAACACGGAAACACCAAAGTTGACTGTTTCCATTACGAACGCTGTTGTCAAATGCACAAATAAATGCCTCGGGGTTCATGCCGACAAAGGCATTACACGAGTAAAGTACACAAACACACACACTGCACATGCTCCACAAGTACAAAAACACTCTAACTCAACACACACTCAAGTATACGTTCACTTTAAAAAAAACTTTTGAAGATGTCTACGTCTTTCTTTCTTCAGTCGAAAAGAAATTAAGGTTTTTGATGAAGGATTTTCTCCATATAATGGACTTCAATGGGAACCAAACGGTTCAAGGACCAAATGAGAGTTTCAGTGCAGCTTCATAGGGCTTTAAGACGACACCAGACGATGAATAAGGGTCTTATCAGCGAAACGATCACTCATTTAAAAAAAAAAAAAAAAAAAAATACGTTTTATAATCACAATTGCTCGCCTTGCTCTGTTCTGTGATGAGCGTTCGTGACTCTCCTGTTCAAACTCGTTCATCAAAATGAACAAATCTTTTTTCGAGTCATTTTTTAAATGAGCGATCGTTTTGCTAGATAATACCCTTATTCATCGTCTGGTGTCGTTTAAAGCCCTTTGAAGCTGCACTGAAACTCTCATTTGGACCTTGAACCGTTTGGTTCCCATTGAAGTCCATTATATTGAGAAAATCCTGGAATGTTTTCATCAAAAACCTTAATTTCTTTTAAACTGAAGAAAGAAAGACATGGACATCTTGGATGACATGGGGTGAGTAAATTATCAGCAAAAGTTTTTTTTTTAAAGTGAACTGAAGTAAACTGATTACTTTACGAACAGTAGCTTTACTACTAGATTTTACTACAACACTGTATACTATTTTTATGTATGTGAAACAGTGTGCAGTTTCAAAATGCAGTATGCTACATGACTTAAATTGTCAATCAAATAATTAAGGAGTTTATAGTTAATGAAATTATGGTTCATATTGCTTCTATGTCCAATGCATTGTTTGGGACAACATTGTCAGAGAGAAATGTGGCAGAATTCAGAATGGCATACTTTATGTTGGAAGTTTGTAAAGTCAGTACTGCATGCTAAATGAATTCAGTCTGTGAACTGTTTTCCATTCAAACGTTTGTAAAGAAATCAATACTTTTATTCAGGAAGGAGGCCTTAAATTGATCAAAAGTGACAGTAAAGACATTTACATTGTTAAAAATGAAAGAAAAATCCAATCTATTTCCAATAAATGCTGTTCTTTTGAATGTTCTGTTTATCAAAAAATCTTAAGAAAACAAGTACCATGGATTTTAACACTGATAATAATAAGAAAGGTTTATTGTGCATTAAATCATCATATTAAGAATGATTTCTAAAGGATCATGTGACACTGAAGACTGGAGCAATGATGCTGAAAATTCAGCTTTGATCGCAGGAATAAATTACATTTTACATTATATTCAAATAGAAAATATTTATTTCAAATTCTAATAATATATCACATTTTATTATTTATTTTTTATCAAACAAATGCAGCTTTGAAGAGCATAAGAGACTTCTTTCTGAAACATTAAGCAATTCAAAAACAAAAATGTTTTTCTGAAACATTGAACTTTTGAACAAGTATGCTTCAAAGTGCAAAAGGAGAATGAGTAGTATGCATTATTTGACAGCCATTGCGAACATGATAAGCATGCACAAATTCTTTTCAAAGGGTCAAAGGTCAGGGGTCACGCTAAATATCTGATGATTAATATAGCAGAAATCCTTCACTCTGTCAGAGCAGATAAACAGAGATAAACTCTTAACACGTTGCTAACTCAAAGAGAAATAAACAAATGCAGGAGAAAGCACATCAAATCAGTAAAATAAGATAAAAGACGCACACAAAATATAAGGAAATAAACAAACATCGCAAC
This sequence comes from Hybognathus amarus, assembly GCA_030378365.1. Lineage (NCBI taxonomy): Eukaryota > Metazoa > Chordata > Actinopteri > Cypriniformes > Leuciscidae > Hybognathus > Hybognathus amarus. The sequence goes on from JAQIUQ010001507.1 coordinate 16,078, forward strand.
AGAACGGCTTTCCGGCAGAATCGTCAGGGGCCGCAAGAGGAAAACAGATGCAGAGAAAGATGGAGGGAGACGCTGAGGGTGGAGGTAAAAGGCCTGCTTCAGATTAGCATCGTAAAATAAAATACTTTGTAAAAGGAAATAAATGCTGTAGCAAGAGGAAGATTCAGTGCTCTGAAATAAACTGCAGCTGTTGAATTTTTAATTGGAGAGGGTCCTAATTACGGTCATCAGACAGTGCTCCTAAACACATTCCACTTCTCTCTCTCTCTCTCTCTCTCTCTCTCTCTCTCTCCTGCGGTGTAGAGGAGTAGTCCTGGTGTACGCTTCCATTTCATTAATATTTGATGAAATGGGTCCGACTGCCTCAGCTGCGCACCGCGGCCCAGAATCGAGCCTCCATTACGCATGCTGCTGTCTTACTGCTGCGTACATTAGCTGGATGTCAGAAGTGTGTGTGTGTGTGTGTGTGTAAGAAGCGGGGCGGTGTCTCGTGGCAAATGGTTCTGTCGATTGATGCCTTCGATGGTGGAAAAACACTTAGGGTGTGAGCCATAATTGAACTGACACCAATAATGAAACCAGATAGTGTCGTCGGAAAGCCGCCAGCAATATGCTAAAGATATTGATGCTCCTAATAATTCCTGGGGACTTGGACAGGATTAACGGAACAGAGGAACCTCTCACAAAATAACGGCTTTAAATTACACCCGTGCCAAGTTTGGAAAAGTCCACATCTGTCAGCGCTGACAGTGAGATGGGAGTTTTTCCAGTAGTTGTATTACACACATTTAAAAGAACAGATCTGGTTGTGCATTTGCTTTTGAGACGCACAATTGGCAAGAGCAAACACACTACAATATTGACAGGGAACTCATTAACACGTTCACAAGTTGGTTGTCGTTGGGATAAGTCTCTTCTGCTCACCAAGGCTGGATAGAAAAAGTACAATGAAAACAGCATATTGTGAAATATTACTAGAAATGAACGATTTCTGTTTATTATATTCTATTTGAATAGGTTTTAAAATGTAATTTATTACTGCGAATCAGAAGCTGAATGTTCAGCATCATTACTGCAAGTCTTCAGTGTCACATGGTCCTTCAGAAATCATTCTTAATATGATGATTTGCTGCTCTCAGAAATATTTCTGATTATTACATTTCAGGAGTGTTGGAATAAAAAGTTTAGAGTACAGCAGTACATTTATTTGTAACAGCAGTAAAAACATTATTAATATTAAATTATTTGCAACAATGTAAAAGTTTTCACTGTCACTCATGGATCAATGTAACGCATCCTTACCCGAATGAAATTATAATTAAAAAAAAAGACTGACCCCAAACATTTGAATACTGAACAAGAGTTTTACATAATTGCATTACTGTTTTTCAGTTTAGCTTCGCTCATTTACTGCAATTAATTCATTAAAGAAAAGATGCAATGTGATAATCTGTCATTAGCTTGATTCATTTAATTCAGAACATGATCGTATTTCTAATGTAATTATCTGCATCTGGTATTGATTCCACAGCAGGAAATATACACTCTTAAAGAAGGGTTATATATATGTATAGGGTTCTTTACTCAACTCCAAAGGACATATTATGGTAGAAAAAGGTTCAATAATGACAAGAAAGAACACTTTTGGCACAAAGGTTCTTTAAAGGCTATTATTCATTCATATATTACATTATTCTGCAACATTTTGTAGTTGTTATTAAATTATTGTTTATTAAACTGTTGTAGTAACCTAATATCACATTTTAATCATGCAGATTTTTGGAGGATAAAAACTGAAATTGCACTCTTCGTGTGATATTGATTAATTAAATTTTTTAACCACCATATCTTGAATTTTTGTGATCATTCACATGCATTGCATTTTAGAGGTTCCAAATACGTAGCGCTTTAGAACCTTTTAAGGTTCTATATGAACTCTTTTTTCTATAGAGTGTATTATTTAAGTTTACTTAATATACAACACATTGGTGTCATATAGTGACGCTTTTGACATTTCGTCTAAATCCGACACACATGGCACCCTTTAGCGTCATTATAACACGCTTCGGTTAAGGGTAGGTTTAGGTCTGAGGTTAGGGTTAGGGTTAGACCACTAGGGGGCGCCTTCTTGGCCCATATATATCTACGTCTCATATTGACGCTAAAGGGTGCCATGTGTCAAAAGCGTCAGTGTATGACGCCTTGCGGATAAGAAACGGGCTGGTATACACTTGTATGTGACTCTAAATCCAAGATCTTGACCAAAAATGTATGCACCTTTTGATGTTATTTCCATCAATTTTTGCACAAGATCTTGTAATGTCAATGCAAGAGTCCATCACTCTGTAAAGTCTCCTCCAGCAAATCCCAAAGACTCTCAATGAGTTTCAGCTCTGGACTCAGGAGAGTTGATTCACATGAAATTAATGATTCTTCATGATCCTCTTCATAGTTTGATCCTGATGATCTTGACATTGTCATCCTGTAATATGGCCATAATGTGTCTTCCTACGTGTTTAAGAAATGAAAAGCTACACAAGAACTGTTGCCAAACATAACATGCTAGAAACATAATGATCACAGCAGTAATAATCCAATTGGTAGATTCTGAGGATTTGCCTTTAAATCCAAACAGCGGACTTGTGTCAGAATATCATGTGATTATTTAAAACAATATTGGACTAATATTTGACAGAACATGTTTTTAACCTGATTTGCACTTTTCATATCTGAATAACCTGGACCTCCTTGTTAACTGGAGAGAAAAGTGTTTTTATAAGGAAAGCAGGACATGAACAACTGGGACCAACATCTAAAGACTGAATGCATTTCCCACTAAATCTGCATGTACAGTATCTCTGCGAAACCCCCATGCAGGAGGCTGGCATGACTGTCCCAATTCAACTTGCCAAACACCCTCTCTACTATCAAAAAGACACCACACTCACTGCCTCTCTCTCCTGTGCCCTCCCCCCAGGGGCCTTGCCCACTTACTACCCATGATGCTTTGAGAGAGCACAGTGATGCCCTCCCTCCTCTACCCCGTACCCTAATCTCAGACATGAAAGGAAGCGCGCGGGCCGGGCTGAGATGATTCTATCTGCTCACAGGGGAATAGGAGGAGAGAGAGAGAGAGAGAACGAGGGAGGGAGATGAGCAAGAGGTTTAATAATGACCAACTCCACCTCGTCACTCCCAGCTGAAGGGTTCGGGCCCAGGGGACACTCCACTCTGCCCGAGGGGGTCAGGGGGCAGCTGAGGCGACAAGGGGCCCCTGAGTGATCGCCCAAATCTCAGGGTGATTTACAGGGCCAAAGCATGTCAGGGGCCCGGTTATGACACGATGAGTGGGTGTCTTATTTGTAAAACAGCCATAGACAGTCAGGAACATTGTCAGGCGAGGCAAAAATATTGTAGCAATAGAGCTTGACCCTCAGAGATTTTCAAATAAAAATGATTTCAGATGCTTTTATGTAAATTACAAAATTTGAAAAATAAAAAAACCAAAAACATTTTAAAAACTGCACTGAAAAAAATAAAATAAAAATATTTGCTGCTTGTTCAAATTGCTTAATTAAAATGAGCTTAAGCAACACAATTGCTTTACATTTTGTCCAAACTTATTTTGATTGTGCTCAATCTGCTTAAATGCATGTAAAAATTAAAAATGTACTTAATCCGTTTGTGTTGGATTACCTGAATGATTTGTGTTGCATTAACTAAAATGGATGGTGCTTGTTAGTTCCCAGCATGCTTTGCATGTTAAAATATAAATATAAATGTTGAAATTAAGTGTTATTTTATGTGTTTCTGGGAAAATTAAAAAAGGGGAAGACTTTACAGTGCGTAGTTGTGTTAAATGTTCAATTACATTGAAATTATTAGAACCATTTAAATTGCAGTGGGTTACCATTGTGGAGAAGAATGATTCAGCAATACTCACAGCCAATGCCTTGGCTAATGAAGCATGGAAATCATTCATTTAAGATGATATAAAGTGCTACTGGTAGTAAATATTGGCTATAGCCAGATTCAGCATGTGACACTAATAAAATATATGGCATTGGATGGATATCCATATATATATAAATATATATATATATATATATATATATATATATATATATATATATATATATATATATATATATATATATATATATATATATATTGGGCACACATATATTTATATAAACACAAACTTTTATTTTGGATGCAATTAATCGTTGCCCAGCCCTAATATATATATATATATATATATATATATATATATATATATATATATATATATATATATATATATATATATATATATATATATATATATATATATATATATATATATATATATATGTATATATTATATATATATTATCAGTTGATCTAAAATCTAAAACACTGCAAACTAATTTGGCTGACACTATTAAATGAAGCTGTGCCCCACCTTAGTAAATAAGTTGAATCAACTTTAGTAAATTAAGTCTGACCCAACACAAGTACATTGGGATTGGAATAACAGAATTGCATAATGCTGAAATAAAGCAGGTTAATCATGTGAAAATCCTGTCCATGTTTTTTTATGTTCATTCAAAGAGCTTATTTTTAAAATACATCAAAATTGTAAATGTTGTGTTTCCTTGTTTTATGAGGACATTCCATAGACATGATGATTTTTATACGTGACTAGGGATTCTGTTTGTACGCAAAAAACTTTTTTTTCACTTATAGTCATGAATATTGCAACAGCAGTGTCATACCTGTACACACTGATCGAATACTGTGTAGAAACTAAGAAAAAACAAAAAATGGGGTAAGCAACTTTGTGTGATAGCATCTCATCTGGGTGAAATGTGAAGTTTTTCTGCACTGGCATCTAATTGAGTCAGACAGGGGGAAGCGGAGGAGAGTGGACCTGTCATCTCCAATCCCAAATTCACCTTCATTAACATCAAACTTTTATAGTGCTCTCCAGAAATACTGCCGCCCCTCGCTCACTCTTTTCACTCTCTTATTCGGAAAATGGATCTTCACATCTATTTAAGGTAAATTAAGTGCTGACATGTGGAACATAAAACAATTTGCATTTCCTGAAGGAAATACCTGTAAGAATAAGGTTAAAGCTGCAAATAACATTAGGTTTTGAAATGTTACTTAGCACCACTTTATTCATAATACAACACATTTCTACATTAACTGTGCACTGTAGAGGCAATTACAAATACTATCATATACAGCTATGGAAAAAATTAAGAGACCACTGCCAAATCAGCAGTGGTCTCTTAATTTTTCCATAGCTGTGTGTGTATATATATATATATATATATATATATATATATATATATATATATATATATATACATTTGGGATATTTCACCAAAAAATTCAAATTCTGCCATGACTTTCATTCTTGGAAAAAATTAAGAGACCACTGCTGATTTGGCAGTGGTCTCTTAATTTTTTCCATAGCTGTATATTCATATTTAAGCATATGCATGAACTATAAATTCAATATGGGGAGTGGTGATGGCGCAGTGGATAAGACACATGCCTTCGATGTAGAGACCCAGGTTCGAATCCACTGTGAGACACCAATGTGTCCCTGAGCAAGAACACTTAACCCCTAGTTGCTCCAGAGGTGTGCAACCTCTGACATATAAAGCAATTCTAAGTCACTTTGGATAAAAGTGTCAGCTAAATGTAAATGTAATATGCAATAGTAAATAAAAATGCCAATAAAAATTTAGTGAGTCATTTTTACAATGACCTCATCACTGTTAAATTTAAAATGTGCAACATTCTATCAACAGGGATCATACATTTATAAAATGCTGGGTTGTTCTAACCCAACTTTGGGTCAAATATGGACAAACCCAAACATTGGGTTTGAAATGTAATTAAAAAATATAAAAATTGGAGGGGTTAAAAAATATACAATTAAAAATATAAAAATTCCTGGGTTGTTTTAACCCAACTTTAGGTCCAAATATGGACAAACACAAACGTTGGGTTAAAAATTTAATAAAAAAAATGTAACCCAATGGCTGGGTTTGTCCATATTTGACCCAAAGTTGTGTTAAAACAACCCAGCAATTTTTGAATGTACAGATACTGTTACACGTACAACATGTAAGAATTTTGTATCCAACATATTCAAAAACCACTTGCACAGTGTTGTATATTTCTTTAAATGATGTACTTACATTATTCTAAATGTTTCCAATCATTTGTAAATTCAGAGAAATTCGCAATTTTAAATGGTGCCCGTCCCATGTCACTTGTTGCCTGTCAGCTGTCAATGACATAATATCCGCGTTATCCTGGTTTTCGCTCATACGGCCATAGTAACCATGGCGACAGGTGTGGACAACTGCGTTACGTCTATAGCGGCATGCTGTTGTTGTTTCGTTCGAAACATTATGGATCATGGCAAGCAGACTTTGGGACAAAAGGAGAACTAAAACAAGGATCAATATCAGCGTGGCGTTTCGAGATGCCCGAGAGCGTCCGCGGCTAATTTTGACTTGACAGAGACGCCGCTCTTGGATGTACTTTATTAGACAGGTGAGCAAATGTACATAAAACGAATCAATGTTATAAAGCTCAAGTTCAACATGATGAAATGTTAGAAAATAACATACGTATGTGCTTACTAGCTTACTGCTAATTTCATATAGCAAACAAACTAACACATTGAATAACATTATAACTTTCGGAGCCCGTTCTCATCCTTTAGCGTCACATAAAAGCGCTTTATGACAAAACGGCGCTATACTATGCACATGGTACCCTTTATCGTTTATATAACACGCGAACTCAAGGCGTCATAAATCCTTTAGCGTAATATGAAACTACCCTACCCTACCCACACCTAAACCTAACCATCACAGCGCGTGTTATATAAACGATAAAGGGTACCATGCGCGTAGTATAACGCCGTTTTGTCATATAACGTTCTATATGACGCTAAAGGATGAGAACGCGTTGAACTTTCAACACACTCAAATGCAATTTAGTATGATAGTGTAGACTAAGTGAAACAGCGCTGCGTTACCTCACAAGTTTAATTCGTCAAATAAACTAATGTGTTGTTAGTAATTCAGCACTTGCAGGTACTTCGGTAGAATAAAATGTTCCTTTATATCCGCGGGACTTGCATGTGGTGCTGATATCGGTCTCTAATTTGCAATCGTGCCCTACTTCACACCACAGTCATGTTAAAAACATTATTGTTTTCACTCATCCATAAACATGATTAGATTCGTCAGCATGACAGCAAGTCCAATGATTCCACTTATTCACTGCGCCATCAATCTACGCATTTGTTATTGTAGCTTTAAATGAACTTCAAGGATTTTAAGAACTACTTTTTTTGGTTTTTAACTTACAAGGACTAAGATCTCACTTATCAAACAATATCTTTATTATAATTCAAATTCTAAAAGGTAAATATATCAATAAAAATATAATAAAAAAATGGTACAAATAAAGTGTAGCACATGCAATGGCGGTGGTAACTTTAACCATTGACGAAGATATCGCTTTCCTAATTCAAACTGATTTTTTTATGAGTATATGGTTGAAAAGCTGTATCATATACTTGGGATATTTACATGAGCAATATCACACTAATAGACATACAAAATGGCTCCATATCAGAAGCATATCTATATCAGACGGGCTGCAGCATTAATTTTGCGTGAAAAAGCTAGTAGCTACTTATTAGAAACGTAGAAAACGTAGAGAAAAATTGCATGAGACTATAAGACAATTTGGGGTGTGAGTGTGTGTGCAGTACGTTGTAGAACAAAACCCCATTATAAAAACCCTTAAGAACTGTCTTCCCAGTTTCGACGTCATCCCATGTATGAAGTGGCTGAGGCTGAATAACGATTTCAGGGTTAAGAACAACAAAACAATTCTGCTTTACAAGGACTGTAACAACATTTCCTGTGAGTAAGAAATCAGTTTCTTCTTACAAGAGCAGCTATACATCCTCACTCCCAACAGATCGGATAAACAACTATGGAAATGAATGAAACATGAACAGGAAAAATTCTCACTTCCTCCCATGAGGGACACCGAACACTAACAGTCTATCAGGGGAAAGCATGCGACACAATAACTTCAAAGCAAATTAAAAACGCACAACATAATGCTAAATGCACCCAGTGCACGAGAACAAAGCTCAGAACGGTTGTTATCTCAAAGCAGAAGCTGTAGAAGTTTCTTAAACTGTTGCAAATCTCACCATTGTGAGGTCACAAGCTTCCATCACATCCTCACTGCATCTGCATATTCATTGAGATGTCAATAATTTAACACTCACGACACTATTTGAATATGTGTTTACCAGCGAGGTCGGTAACCTGAACCCATTTACTGAGAGGATTTCAAAAGTGTGAATGTGATTTGCATGTCTGTTTGACTTTGGGGGAGGGAGGTGGGATTTTAATCTGCATTCAGATTCAGATGAACGATTGCGGTCGCTTGATGTCATTTTTGAAAACGAGACAAATATATATTTTGGACAAAGTTGTCAAAAACATTTTGTAAACAGTTTTTCTTACTAAAGATCACAACAAAAATAGAAAAAAAAACAGAGACACACACACACACTATGTAAACACAACTTTTATGTTAGATGATACTCATGATAAATAGTTTTGAAATCAGTAATATATAGTATATAATAGGCGATATATACATATATGTGTATATATATATATATATTTTTTCCAACTTCGATTTGAACAGCAGTAATTATGCTATTATATATATATATATATATATATATATATATATATATATATATATATATATATATATATATATTATATTATATTATATACTGTATATATATATATAACATAAATTATATATATATATATATATATATATATAATTTTTAACTTTGATTTGACAACAGTAATTATATATATATATATATATATTACTATGCTGTCAAATCGAAGTTAAAAAAATTATATATTTTTTTTAACTTTGATTTGACAGCAGTAATTATGCTATTATATATATATATATATATATATATATATATATACTGTATATATATATATATAATTACTGCTGTCAAATAGAAGTTAAAAAATATATATATATATATATATATATATATATATATATATATATATAATTTATGTTTGAATGAACATAAATATATATTATATATACTATATATATTACTGCTGTTCATATTGAATTAATTTTTTAGAATTTATAAGTTATAAATCATTTATAATAGTTTATAATTTATAATACACAGGCTACAACAAAAAATATTTTTGTTACACTTCCTGACGTAGTTACATTATTATTAATAAAGTCTTATTAATGAACTTACGTGTATTTACTATAGAGATATGGTTAGGGTTTGATTTAGGGTTATTTGTATATATGAATAATTTCTGTTATTACTATAGTAAGATTATAATAACGTGTAACTACATCACCTAAAATAAGATACGTTTACCAATATTTTTGCTGAATTATTGTCAGTACGTGTGAGTTGTTAAAAATAAATATTGGCTAGTATTTATAAATTATACAGGTTGGTTACATTGTTTTAAATACAGTTAACATGTATAATGCAAGGCAAAACAAAAAATCATAACTTAATCATCAATATAACATATTAATTTTTTTTCCATTTAATATTAGCAAACACTTTTTTAGCCATCCAGCCTAAGAATACAGAAAGTTACTAATGAAAACAGACTCGTATGGCACGTCATAAACACACGTGACCAGCCTCACTGAGGCTCTGATACACAAAGACCACGGCCTGCCTAAAACAATGACACTTTGAGACAGGTGTGAAACAATCTACACACACTCATGCACGTGGGTCATAGTGCTGTCAAAGACCACTAGAGTTAGAAAGCAACTTCCTCAAGTGAGCACACACACTATCTCGCCCCCACCCTGGCTCCCCCCTCTCTCTCTCTCTCGCTTCAACACGCACACGCGTTCAGCACGGACTCGCAGGCAGCACCTCACACACACTGACACACAACACCATCATCAGCCCAAGCTGCAAAAAGCCACAGAACAGATGACCGCACTTACTGTGTATCAGACGTCCCGTGAAGAAGTTCTTTCGCTGAACGTAACCCCCCTCCCGCCCCACTTCCCCTCCCCTGTATTTCCCCTCTCCATTATCCATGCGGAAAAAAGCCGACGGGAACGTGGTGGCAGCCAGGCGGTGTTTCTGGAGCCCGAGTCCCAGCTTCCACTGGTTTTGGGTGGGAGGGACTCGACTAACCCTCTCACGCTCTCTCACGCACACATGGATGCTGCCTGTGTTGCTCTGCATCTGGTTGCCAAAGCAAAGCACAATCAATATGGAAGGGGAGCGCTATTTTATGATTGGAGAAGTTGTTGTGTTTTTGGTGGTGAAATTCATTATTTAGTATCTGAACCTTCAGCTATTCAGTATCATTTATTCATAAAGTCCCTTTTTGCCAGAAGGAAATGGATACAGCTGGAGAGATGGGGAGAGGGGAGAGAGAGAGGGAGAGATAACTGAGAGAGAGAGAGAACTGAGAGAGAGAGAAACAGTAGCGAAGAAACAAGAAAGGAAGCTGGGATTGATGATATTGATCATACAGTGTCTTGAAATTAATGGATGGTGGTTTATTTTTTATTTGATGGACAGATTGATTGATTCGCAAGTCTTGGAGGAGGTCTTGAACATCAGAGGCGTTGCGTGGTGAAGAGAATGTGTGGATTTTGATCCACACATTCACACACTCAAGTGGAGAATTCACTGAGAGCAAGGCCTCGTTTATATCTGGTATTAAAGGGTTAATTCACCCAAAAATGATAATTAAGTCATTAATTACTCACCCCCATGCTGTAACAACCCCGTAAGACCTTCGTTCGTCTTCGGAACACAAATGAAGAAATTTTTGATTACATTAGAGAGGTGGATCACTGCTACATGGGCACCCTAAGGGATTGAAACTGACGGCCCAGAAAGTCAACTAAGAAAATGTTTAAATATTCCATGTGACAACAGTGGCTCAACTTTAAGTTTATCAAGCGACGAGAATACTTTTGTGCGAAAAACAAAGAAAAATAACGACTTATTTTCCTTTTCTTCCTTGTAGGCCTGAGACGAGAGTTCAAGAGATTTCCACGACGCATGCGCGACAATTGCGACTTCTTCAACTCTACTTCAGTTCAGTTCTGCGCGCATGCGTCGTGGAAATCTCTTGAACTCTCGTCTCAGGCCTACAAAGAAGAAAAGGAATAGTCGAATAAGGTCGTTATATTTGTTTGTTTTTTTCGCACAAAAAGTAGTCTCGCTCGCTTAATAAACTTATAATTGAGCCACTGTAGTCACATGGAATATTTTAACATTTTCTTCATTGACTTTCTGGGCCGTCAAATTTCGAATCCCTAAGCCAAGTTTTTGATCCAAGAATCCGACTCTCAAAATGAGTTTATAATTAAGTGTAAATTGGTAAAAGTTGATAACCTGCAGATCTACTTAAGCCAAGTCTTCGATCACACTACAGGATTTTAAGCCCGATTTCAAGCCCGATTTGCAAATCGTTTAAGCTCGCGACAGGTCATGGTGTTATCGCGTGCAGATCGCGGGGGACGAAGAACGGCTTGCCAATCTGTTCAGTATGAAGAGACCGAACAACGCATCAAAGACGCTCGCAGACGCGTTCGCCAAGCCCAGAATATCTAGCATGCTAGATATCCAGAGCTGTCGCGCAACTCAACCTCAGTGATGTCATGAGCTCCAGCCAATCAGAGCAAGTCATGGGTTGAGGTCACCGGGTAAATCTTATTTTAATTTATCTTTGGAATCTCAAAAGGTCTTCATTGAATTTCTTCTTGGGTGTAAAACCTAAAAAGACACTATATTCAAACGTTTCAGGGTGCGTAAGATTTTTTGGTTTTGGAAACACTTTACTTAAAGCCTTTTGCATTATAAAAGTATTTTAATGCATTAATTATGCCATGTAATTAGGGTTGGGTATCATTTGAATTTGAACGATTCTGATTCCGATTTCGATTCCTTGTTTCGATTCCGGTTCCTAACGATTTCTCGATTCCGATTCTTTTAAGAGGCAGGGTCAAAAAAGTTTAGCTAACCTTGCTAACCAACGGTCTTTCTGAAGGAAATACTCCTTCTGTCACAAATTTTTGCATTTTGCCAAGATTTCGTTATTTTTAGAAAAGTGAAGCCACACTTTGGACAAACGATATTAGCTACTCATGAACGACTTCGCGCGGTAATGCCAACACTTCCGGTAGATGCTTCTTCGCTTGGTGTTGTTCAGCGGTTTCTTCTTTCGAGTTCGGCGGACTGTGAATATTGAAACTAGGAATCGAAATTTTAACTTTTGAACGATTCCGGGAAAAACGAAAAGTTAGTCCCGGTTCCAAGTCGAATACTCGATTCTCGATACCCAACCCTACATGTAATGCACCATATTATGCATTGTATATTGAATTATATATATAATACATTATCATACATATACAGTATATTAATGAACACACAATGCATTAAAACACACGGTTCAGATGTAAGGAATTTGCTAATATTACAATGCATTTTAACTTCAGTTACAATTATTTATGAAAATAAATAAGGTACATAATGCATTATACATAAAGGCTTTAAATAAGTGTTTATAACCAAAAATACAGTAAAACAGTAATATTGTGAAATATTATTACACAATTTTTAGTTTAAACAAGTGTAATATTTTTTTCCCGTTATTGTTTAATGAACAGAAAATAAAAAAGTTGTGTCCACTTTGGATCACTTAAATTGCTGAATAAAATAACCATGAAGTAAACTGTGGTGTACTATATGCACTTGAAAGCAAATGGTTATAAAAAAGCGTAACTGAGGTCACATGACCCAAGGCTTTCAAAACACACTAACGGTAAAAGAATCGACTACTCAGTGCAACCGCTTTGACATTCTCGGCATTGCACATATAAAAGCACTACAGGCATTAGTGCAGACTGTCTTCTACACTAGATTTCTTTTTACAGGTCTATTCTGCTATGGCAGAGGAACTGGTCGAAGACAAGCATGACGCATTCATCTGAATATACAGTAACAGCAACTGGAAATCATGTTTAAAGCACAGATTTTGTAAATATACAAATCTCAACTAAAGATATTTTACAAATTTGAATGTTTCTGACAAAGGAAAATTCACAGGCATAAAGCACATAAAACAGTCCAATTTGTAAGTGTGAACAAAAAAATATAGAAAAGTCAAATCCAGTATATCTAGATTAAACTCTCAGTCCATGCTGGAAAAACAATCACAACACATCTTTATTTACAGCAACACACCGAAACGATCCAATTCAGCATGGCCACTTCTCAGCCATTCACTTGCATGCGAAAAAATAAAGTAATCTGAAATATCAGGGCCCTGTTGAATTATTTAGATTCGACTTACTGCGAAACCAGCGGCAGATTGGTAGAATCAATCTACGTCAGTCGGAGAGGAATGAGTTTCACCTGTAGCTATTGCGTGGCCTTTGGCTTCCAGGCTCCCATTGACTTCCTGAGACTTCCTCTGCTAGACAGGACATTATTCTTCCGTTCAAAAGCCATTCATTTCACGGCTCGCCTCCCGAGGAAGCGCATTAGTGCTTGTATGACGTTCATAGATAGCGGGTATGGAAAATCATGATGAGGGTCTTGGAATATGTCTGAATGAGCATGTTATAAAAATGTTATATTATTATAATATAACCCACTGCGTTTATGAAGAAAATCACTTCTTTCGATGAGCTTTCGATCAGATCTTGAAAGCTCGCTAGGGAGTATTCTCAGGAGAACTGGAAATAGCATCAGGATGCATGTGTACATGGAACAGATGCTAAATCTATTGATTTCTGTGGTCTATACAGTAACGTTGCAGACCCTCGGAGACAATGACCATTGTGATGCCGCCTATTTGAACTCGTCACGTCCTCTTGGGGAAAATATCAATAACTTAAGATGAAAAAATTGGGCTGGAAGGTATTATAGACTATGGAATCTACAATGTAGGGCAAAATAAAGCAATATGCCACAAGAGGCCACATGTTACTGTGATGTTTATTCTCATCAGGAGTGAATAGTGCCTAAAATAACATTGACTGATGTGCACTGACATTTTTTAAACATTTTTACAGAAAACAAACTTTAAAATGCTACAGTAAAACCTGTTAAAAACATAAAATCTTACCATATAAACAGAATGCAAATGGTTCAATGTCACATTATATGACATTTTACTCTTTAATACGTTAAATTTATTTATTTTTGCTAGTAAAACCAATACTATAAGAAAAAATATATTATGATTATAATCACAATAATTTACTCATTATAGGCTCAGACAAACGGAAAGACCGATATATCAACAGACAGATATATAAGACAGAGGATGGATGGATGGATGGATGGATGGATGGATAGATGATAGATAGATAGATAGATAGATAGATAAGATAGAATAGATAGATAGATAGATAGATAGATAGATAGATAGATAGATAGATAGATAGATAGATAGATAGATAGATAGATAGATAGATAGATAGATAGATAGATAGATAGATAGATAGATAGATAGATAGATAGATAGATAGATAGATGGATATTGATGTAGCTCATTCTGTCAAAAATTGGAGACCGAACTGTTGTTATAATGAGTGTTTCTCACATTTTTAAATGAGAATGGTTGAAGTAGGGCACAGAACAGCCATATTAATATTTCATTAACTGCAAGAAACACGCAGACACACACACTGAAATTTTCTATCAGTATAAAGGAGCTGGTGTGTCTCCTTTTGTCCGGCTGAGCACTGAGTGAGTGTGAATGTGAAGTGAGGGTATGCCACCTGAAATTTCCTCATGTGTGTATCATGCTGACATCCTTCCCTCACACTCTGAACTGAGAGTCATAAAACACACGTAGAGGAGACAGCTGCTCTCCTCTTCCTCTCTGCTCTAATACAGGTGATTGAAGAATGATAGCAGGAAAATAAGCAGGACACATTGAGTAGAGGAGAACGTCTGTGTTCCCATGCTAGGTCCTTCAAAGCTAACTCACGGCAGTAATAAAGAGTTTGCCTTAAGGCCATTGCACACCGAGTCCGAAATTTTTGTACGCATTTTTCCGTATTCGTGATTCGGTGGCTCTGAATTGTCAAAACTCCATTCAAACTACTTGCTACGGATGCGAAAAACACAGAAAATTCGAACCTGATTCGATTTTTTATGACGGACGAAAAATTTGGAGGCAGTGTGCAAGAGTGATTGACATAACGTGAGGTTGTATTTATTTTTCAACGTGCGAAAATTTCGGACGTGAATTTCGCACTTGCCGCTTGCGGTCTGCCTATTGAACACTTGCCTACTTGCACACTTAGGCCAAATACAAGAAATGCGTCATGTAAGTAGACAAGTGCAAAGACCACTAGTGCTACTTTGAGACAGGCCCAAAGTCTCATGGTTTTTTTTAGCTAAAGGAATGGTTAAATTACGGTAAACAGAAGCAGAATGAACACAACACTGTAAAAAATAATCGTAATTTTAACGGTAAAAGACTGTAAAAATGCTACAGTGCAAAACTGTTAATTGGTTAACAAAAGGTTTCCGTACTATATACGGTAAATAACTGTGATATATTTTTACTGTAAAATACTGTTAAATTTACAGTTTTTGAAAGTGAATAAGAACAACTCCTTGTGTAATTTACAGTGAAAAACCATAAATTGACATTCCCACAATTCCCTGCGTCACACTGTCACATTTGAATTCATTTTTGTTGAAATAACTCAATAATTTTCCTCATAATTTTCTTAATTTTTTCTAATCAGTTATGTACATTAGGGTTTTATGTTACATTTAATGTTGTTAAATGAATGTTTATTGCATTTTTAAATTTCATGTGTGTTACCATGATGGTGTTCAATGTTTGTGTCAATGACACTGTTCAGCTTCTTTATGTTTCTAATGAAAGACAACTTGTGATGAGCTTTGATTGCTCATTTAACTTAAATCACTGCTGTGGTGATTGATGGTTGTCAGTGTATTACATGGTACAAAACAGAAATCAAATTATCATAAAATTATTATATCAACAGATTTAAGTAAATGAAATACGGTTTATTACTGTAAAGTTGATTACGGTTTATTATTGTAAAAGTGATTACGGTTTTGATGTATTTTTTACAGAAATGTTCAGGCAACTAAAGTTGCCAGCATTATTCCATAAAAATTACGGGATTTTTTTTTACAGTGAAGTTAAATGAAAAGTGACAAGGCTCTTTTAATAAAAAAAACGAAAAACAAAAGTTCTATATTTCTGTGTTCTACATCAACATACTATCAGTTGCCACTTTGACCTGAATCAATTAGCATTAATTATGATGGATGTAACATTTACCGTAAAATCCTGAAATTATTTATCATACATTTAAAAGTCTTGAAAAGAAAAGCATTAAGGCAAGAAATGAAAGCTAAGACACACAAGGTATTGTAAGTATAAATGATTTTATATGGGATGTGCCAGAATAAGACACAGGAAATGGACTCGTACTCTGAACAACTTTGAACGACCATTAGCTAATAATTCTTCCATAAACTTTTAAAGAGACTCTTTTTCATAGCAGAGCAATCACAATCAGAGACGTTATCAATTATTGAATTATGACTTAACTGTACTCTCATAGTCTGGGGACTTCTCGCGGTACAAATTTATCTCTGCAATTAATCAGTTTCAGGGCACAAATGTTGCCCCTAATGGAAAGATTAAAGGCTGTGTAATATATAACAGATAGGCGCGTGAACGCCACCCAGAAATACCTGAACAAATGATACCGTAAAGTGGTTCCTCAGAAACGCTCGTACTTTCAGATCAGTTCATAACAACCTGCATATTCCCCAGCTTCTCCCAACAACAGACAAGGCCATTTGAGTTGATAAATGATTATTGTTTTATTAAAGTAAAATTTATTGATCTGAAATGGTGCAAGTTCATTTGATGAATCCGGTTCACAGACAACAGCAGAGCAATGGCTTTGCTCTTTTCACCTGGGGACAGGCGTTCTATGATGTCATCAGTGACATCATCAATTACATGGTGCGCTCAAGTTACATTAGAACGATCAAATTTACGAGTTTAGCGCACATGAATGGAGTAAACACACATAATGATGAGTTTGAAACGGAGTTGTTAGTTAGGAAACATGCAAATGCAATGGACGCAGCATCTCAACTGTAAATGTGTTGAAATTTATGATTTTTAAAAAAAAATTATTTTTACAGCAAAACTAGCTAAATTGCATGTACAAAATATTATAGTATGGTACAATTAAGATTAAGAAAATGAACACCTGATGCTTATTCATTTTGTAAAGTATAGAGTGAAAACCTAAATTAAGCGTTGCTGTGTTTTTTGGTCTTGGTCCAAAAAATTTGGTCTTATCGAAGTAATTTGAAGAGAACTTGGGGGAACTTCGGTCTTACCGAAGTAATTTGAGGAACTTGGGGAACTTGGTGCTTACCGAAGTAATTTGAATGCGCCTAACGTTGTAATTAGGACTTATGAACTTAGGATGATTGAAACACACCATATCCACTATTTTGTTGCTGTCCCATCCTTCAATAACTTCTTTGTAAAGCCAGAAGTACACTGTGACAGTTTTACTGAATGATTTATGGGGCTGAAGATCAGACTTGCTGAAATGATCAAGACACATTACCTAGTAAAAGCAAAGTCTCTCTCTTCACATGCATTAGAAGTTTTAAGTTTGACCACAACAGAGGGATAGAAACCTTAAAGAGACTATGGCAAAACAGCTTGTTTGAATGCTTAAGGTTAGAGAACAATGGGAAGCTCATGAGGGAATGTTGTTTCAATGTCAGATTACATTGATTATCATTGATTATATTTAGAGTTAGTAAAGAGTTTTACCTTGTTTTTCTAGAGCTAATGTCTGAAATAATACATGATACTGATTTTTGAAATTATTAACCAGACGTGGTTGAACGTGAAAAACGGGCTTGTCGAATGCTTACAATGGAAAATGGTCACTGTAAGGTCATGATGAAGAATATTGTTTCAATATCAGTATTACACTGATTATTATTGGTTATTTTAGTTACAGTTTTAACTCGTTTTTCAAGCTAATGTGAAATCATACACATTATTAACTAACGTTGTTGTAAGTGACGAATTGCGACAGAATGGTTTCGGGAAACAGTCGTGACTCAGTCTAGTTGATTTTCTTCAACGATGCATCGTACCGTGGTGGTGAAGCAGCGAGTTACGTCGTTGTACAGGAAACACACACCAGAGTGTTACTGAAAGACAGAGAAGAGAGGGGCTGCAACAATGTTAAGTAACTGAAAAATAAGGTGTTTTTTGAACATTCAAACATGAAAACCTGTTCTAATAGACCGCAAAAACAGGCATAATGAGGTCCCTTTAAAGATAAATTATACATTACAGTATCATGCCCAAAAAACTTGGCCTCTCTTAGTATGTAGACTCCCTCAGTTCTCAATGAACCTATTGTTCTATATCCAACCAGTAAAGAGAGAACTTTGCCCAAAGTGGTAAATACGGCACGGAAACTCATCTCAGAGAGTTGTATAACTGGACAACAAACTGTCAAGTGAATCCAGAGACAGATGAGCCAGTTGTCCATCAAATCTAAGGCCGAAGCTCTTGGCAATGAATCGCCTGGTAAAGGCCGTAGCTGTGATCAAAGATACATCATCTGCCATCATTAGAGCAAGAACATCATACTCTACACAACACAACACAACAGAACGCAACAGTACAATGCTGGGTTGTTTGAACCAAAATTTGGGTAAATATGGACAAACCCAAAATGTTGGGTTAAAATGTAATTTAAAAATACAATTTTCACTTTCAACTGTACATTTTTGTATTGCATTTTTAACCCGACCTTTGGGTTTGTCTATATTTGACCCAAGGTTAGGTCCTGAAACAACCCAGCATTTTTTAGAGTGTATGCTGTCTGGTGAAAGACTTCTTCAAGTGTGACAAACCCTGTCCTTGTCTTTAATAAAATTACACTGACTGCCATCCTCTCACTTGGACAGAAGTAAAGCTTCAATACCCCGTCTGTCATGCTGTTTAGCAGCCTCTGAGCTGTATCGGTGTATTTGATATGTTGCCGATCCTCTGGGATCTAAAACACCAGCAGTATTGAAGCTCATGCAGCTAGCATGGCTGCTAAATTTCACTGAACACATCTAACAATTGTCCGTCGCCCTGACCTGTGACCTTTGTCACACTCCTCTGAGGACATTTTTTTCTCGGAGATGGTCCGGGGAGTGCGTTCATGTGTTGTGCAGATATATATCGTAAAGAAAGACAGAACACAGGACCTCCAATCAGAAATGTTCTGTGCTTTCAGAAGTCCTTGACTGCACCGCGCCATGAAAAATTTATGAGGGGCCGATCAGTGTGTGTTTATCTTTGTATGTCAGTGATAGGGAAGCAATGGTTTTGAAAAAAAGGCTGTAAATACATTGAAGCAGGCTAAAGCTTTAAAATGATCTAACTATAAGAATGATATGGTTGCAGTTACAAAAGTGCAGTTTGTATACATAGACAAGCAATGATACCATTCAGTAACCACTTACGATATTGGAAAAAACAACAACTGGCCTGGAAATTTCTTGGTTTTGTGTGGTATATACTGCGAAATGAACAAAATAAATAAAGGAATTTACACAAGATGATTAAATGGCTATATTTAAAAAAAAAATTAATCATTCTTGAGAAATAGTCGGCGTGATGGGGAGTGCATCTTCATAGAAAATAAAAATAATTTTGAAAGCTGAAAAATTTCTTTTTTTGTTACATTTCTACTCTTAAGAGCGGACCGTTTTGGGGAAATATTTTGAAAAAGATTTTTCATTACCCACATTTTCGTTTCTGACCCATTTAATATAAATTACTATGATTTTTTTATTGTGATTATTTCTTAAATAATTTTTTATTATGCTTACTGTAAAAAAAACATTT
Organism: Hybognathus amarus; assembly: GCA_030378365.1. NCBI lineage: Eukaryota > Metazoa > Chordata > Actinopteri > Cypriniformes > Leuciscidae > Hybognathus > Hybognathus amarus. The sequence continues at coordinate 36,144 of JAQIUQ010001507.1, forward strand.
ATTTTTAAATAGATAAATTTAATAAATTTAATAAATGAAATGTATATAAATTAAATAATTATTAATTATAATTTGTATTAATTATAATCATTTTTTTTATTAATACAATTAAATAATAGGTATTTAATAAAAATAATAAAACATTTGATTTATACACTGTAAAATTACAATACCAATATTTACATTTTAAGTTCTTAACATTAATTACATTAATTTTAAACATTACCATTACATCACAGCCATATTGCAAAATCAATTCTATTTTGATATACTGTAAAGTGCAGCCCTTGTGACCACATCAAACTAATTAAGTAAACTGTAATAAAAACTGCAGACATTAAAAAGCGAATAAAAATGACCCACCAAAACTACTAAAACTTTTAAAATTAAAGGCGACAACAGAAAATAAAAAAGATATCACTGATTCTAAATGAACACTTCCTCAAACACAGGAAGAGGTCTTTTTTAAGATTTACACATTTCAAAGAATAGATTAAAATTAAATTCCTTACATATTTTAATTGAATAATTGATTAAGGATTGTTCAATTAAAATATGTAAGGATTATATAATTTAATTTGATGATTTTTTTTGAGTGCAGTAGCCTATATTAAAATGCATAAATGTACAGCAAAATTGCTTAACTTATAAAAAATAAACAGACATCCTAATTAATTTAAATGAACTGAAAAACACAAATGAAACATATGGCTATATGGGGTTCATGAGTGATTGTTTGTTTGAAATCAAGTTCATTAAAATCAAATCACTAATACGGAGTGAGAGCTAGCTGAGTTTATTAAATGTTTGAGATTTATATTCGTTATGAGATACATTATAAACAAAGAAGCTCTACACACATCTACACGCTGGTGATTTCTCCAGCGTTGCCTCTGTGCAGAATGCATGGAGAGCTGTCCCACCCATGTTTGAAATATTATTTTTTTTTTTTTGCATGCTCATTCGTTATTGTGGTATTTGCTGCACTGTCAAATTTATGCAAACCTGTCCCTAAATAGGCACGTTGAAACATTTGGTCACTTTACGTCAGTCAGACGGTCTTCTGTTCATGTCTAAGTAGGTAGACCTGAGTTTTATAGTGCAAGTCGAAAGTGTACATAAGACTACTTACTTCTCAGCACTGCTGTGTGTGTTCATGTACATGTACAGGAGAGAGAGTGACACCAGGACTGGACCAGTGTGTAGCCTTCTGTGAATTAGCGGTGATTACAGACCTGGTGGACACCATCTCTCTGTGTGTGTGTGTGTGTGTTTCTGAGAGCTGATGGGCTGTGGGACACTCATAAAGGAAGGCATCCACTCTTATTGGAGCCTGTCAGTCTGTGTGTCTGTCGATAGTATGATTAATACAGCCAAGAGACAAGCGTGAGCGCTCAGAGCCACAGTCTCTCCGCTAGTATACAGACTGCCAATCAAACACCATAAAGACAGAGAGGAAATGAGGAAAGAGAGGGAGGACATCCCCTCAGTCCCGGCACCGGGGCGCTCAGCTTGTCCAGAGGGTCAGTGGTTGTGGGGTAAAGTGTGCCATACCTGTGTCTCTCTCGGACCACTGTGACAGTTTGAGCTCCCTTGCAGTCACATAAATGTTCTGAAGCATGCTGTCAGACTTTTTTTGACCATGTGAGTTGAGTGTAATTGAGTGTTTGTTTGTGTGTGTGCGCGTTCACACATGTGTTTTGGCTTGTGATTTGCGAGCCAGAAGTTTTCTCTACAAATTAACATAAGAACTATAGTTGTTATTATATGTATTCTACTTTTAAAAGTAGTAAAGAGTAGGGCTGTCGAAACACGTAATCACGATTAATCGCATCCAAGATAAAAGGTTGTGTTTACATAATTTATGTGGGTGCACTGTGTAAAATTATTTTATATATATAAATACACACACATGCTTGTATATATTTAAGAAATATTTTCATGTACAGTATATACTGTATATATATATTTATATAATTTATATTATATAAATATTTTATATATAAATAATATTTTTTCTTAAATATTCATACATGTGTATTCATATATATACAAAATAATTGTACACAGTGCACCCACCTGTATTATGTAAACACAAAGCTTTTTATTTTGGATGCGATTAATCGCGATTAACTATCGTTTGCAGCGCCTAAGTAGAGTACAAGTACAGAACAAGCTGGCTAACAAATATAAGACTAAGTTTATAGCCAGATAAGGCCAGCAAAAAACATTTTAGACTGGTTTGTGGATTAAAAAAAATTGTTTAAAGGGAAACAGTCTTTTCTGCTTATTTGCATTAACCACCACAGTCAATAAGCAAAATAAATATATAAATACTGTCTGCTAGGAACAATTTTTGGACTTTTGGAAATTGTGATATGTTTAATCTATATAGTTTATGGTTTGCCATTGTCATAAGATACAAAATTATCTTATTTGATAAAAGATACAGTATAAGCAAAAAAACTGTTTCTATTTGAATATATTTTAAAAATGTAATTTATCTCCTGTGATCAGAAGCTGAACTCTCATCATCATTACCCCAAGTCTTCAGTGTTCACATGATCCTTCAGAAATCACACACTCACGACTATAGTGATTGCTGTCTCAAGAAACATTTACTGATTATTTATCAATGTTAAAACAGTTGTGCTGCTTCATATTTGTTACGTGCTTTTGTGGTTTATATATGGTTCAAGTCTGGTCTGAAACCCTCTCCTAAAGTCCTAGGCGATGAGTGTTGCAAAAGCCATATAGATGTGCATTGTATTGCGCATCTGTATAAGAGTTCAAGGTTCACTCAGATGTGCATCAGAAAGAACAGGGACACTCAGTTATCCACAGTGGGCACGCAAAGTCACAGAAAACTGAGTGTTGCAGAGAGAGAATGTGTCTTGAGGCGAGTACCTGTGTTCGGGAAGCTGTGATTCACGCATCTACAGAAACACAAGTTGTGTTCAGCAGTGCAAGAGAGAGAACAGCCGTACTTCCCACTGAGACTGATTAACCCAGGCCTGTCAGTGTGTGAGGGGAGATGGCGCGGGGTCTCGCCGGGCCGCATTTGCTTCCTGAACGAGGTGGAGGCAGGCCATGGCGATCAGCGCCACCACTGTTGCACCAGCTTCACCAGCCACAGGAAACCCACAGCTTTGGCACGCTACATGCCACTCTGAACAGACATTTAATGCTGCTTCTCTTACAGGATCTAGATGTACACACAGGCTATTTCAGTGCCTCCCACCAGTAACACTCAATTTCATCTATATACAAGTATTACCTATAAATAATTGTCAAAACCATATGTAATAATTACTCCTTCTGTCACAAATACTCCTTTGTCACAAATTTGCATTTTGCGATTGTTATTTTCAAAGTAAAGCCACACTTGGACCGCGACATAAGCTCTCATGTTCAACTCGCGCGGTTATGCCAACACTTCCGAGCGCTTCTTCGTGTGTTGTTCAGCGGTTTCTTCTTCCGGTCGGCACTGTGATATCGAAACTAGGAATCGAAATTTTAACTTTTGAACGATTCCGGGAAAAACGAAATTCATCGCGGTTCCAATCGATACTCGATTCTCGATACCCAACCCTAGTAATAATTATGCTTTTTTATCTCATAATGACTTTTATGTCATAATTATGATTTGCCAAAAAGTTAGAATGATTTCTGAAGGATCATGTGACACTGACAAATGGGAGTAACTGATGCTACCTGAAACTTCAGCTTGGATTACAGGAATAAATTACATTTTTTAAATGTATTCAAATAGAAAACAGTTATTTTAAATCGCAGTACTATTTCACAATATTACTATATATTTGATTCTTGGTGAGAAACTTCTCGTCAACAATAGAACAAAAGAACTTCTTAAAGGGATAGTTCACTTTGAAATACATTTTTGGTAAATGTTCCAGCTTACCTGACGGCATCCAAGATGTCAGGTGTCTTTGTTCCGCAGTAGTTTCAATTTCGATATTTTTAAGGCTCGCCAACCGTTCTTGTCTGTCAGTCATATAATGGAGGTCTATGGTCGCCGCCTCAAAAGAGCATGCACAGAGAAATCCAAATTAAACATGATTTAATGACTACCGTAAATGTAAGCACACATTGATGGCCTCAAGACACGGAAACCAGCCAGTTGGTGTAAGAAAACGAACACATCTTCTGATATTTTTACTCTCTATAACCGCAGCCACGTCAGAAGGTGATCAAGTGCGGGAAGTGAAAAACAAATATGAAAGTTGTCTGTTGATATATACGAACGGTCTTCCCTTGCAATTTCCTGTATATCTGACAAGAGGATGTTTAGATTTTCACGGTAAAGGATAACACTTTAAATCTCTGTGTAAACAATGAGTGGGCATACACGCGTGAGTAGATCACTTCCGGGGCTTTCCAGCGAGCTTGCGCAGATAGAAACGCCCTCACCCTCATAGAGGACTGGATGTGACTGTGATTACACGGAATTGTACAAGATTACACATTAATTTAAAAGTGAACTGTGCCTTTAACTTTCTTAACATGTTGATTTTTTCGGGGGAAATCGAATTTTAAAGGGATAGGCGATACGTAACT
>JAQIUQ010001508.1:0-140703 GCA_030378365.1 Hybognathus amarus
TCGCACACAAAAAGAATCAGAATTTTTAAAGATGATTCGGTAACACTTTACAATACGTGTGCACTAATATGCATTAATTCACACTTAACTAATGCACAGATAATAATGAGTTAATGTATAACTAATAAAGAACTAAATCATTAATTAATGATTACTGCATCAGCAACTAATAAAGAGTCTATATGATTAATAGATTAAGTAATACATGAATTGCTATTAATTCAATGTGTCATTGTGTATTAATTCCTTAATAACATATTTTATTAACTAATAGTGTAAATTAATGTGTTAATTACCACAATTAGTCAAAGCTATGCACTTCAACTTCCAGTTGTCTGCCTTAATTAATCATTAGCTAATGATTTGCAAAGGTATCATTATGTTATGACTTTACTTGCTGAGGCACATCATTATTAACTAGTCATTTAGTAATTGTAGTAATTTGCACATGAATTTGCATTAACAATTAATTAATTAATCATGTATTAATGCATATTAGTGTACCTGTCATATTATCTGGAAGTTGAAATACAAGGCTTTGGCTCATTCTGGTAATTAACATATTAATTAACACGATTAGTTAAAAAATGAGTTATTATGGAATTAATCCACAATTACATATTTAATTAATAACAATTCATGTATGAACTAATACATTAACCTTACAGACTCTTAATTAGTTCCTAATGTGGTAATCATTAATGAATAGCTTAGATAATCATTAGTTACACATTAATTCAGTATTATCTGTGCATTAGTTAAGCACGAATTAATGCTTATTAGTGCACACGTATTGTAAAGTGTTACCAATGATTCTTATATATGAGAATCACTGATCATCACTGTTACAACTATTTATTAATTTGTGAATATGCACACTATTGGCATTAAACACTGACCTGAGCTGAATTGAAACCTCAATTTTATTTTGTTATTCACTTATCTATATTTTTGTGAAAACTACCTCTTTCAAATATTCATAATTCTAAATTATCAAGAACTAATGAGTCAAATGATTAGAATGCATTGGATTTATAATGGGACATATGTCCAACAGTGGTCCTTGCAACATTAAGTCACCCGTTAAGATAATATGTAATTTTATATTTCCTCTTCTTTTTCTATTCTCTCAAACTTTGTAAATGATTGTCCCAGCTTTGTACCGAATGAATTGTGTCTGTAGGAGGCCACCGTCTGACGTCATGCCCAAACAGGAACTGTTTGTTGATGTGATTTTCTCATTTTCAACAGAAGCGCTGGTCATAAGTGAAATAAAAGTTCCGCAATATGTCACAGGATTTCTGGTAAGTTAAGCATTTTATATTGTTATCGTTTATTGACATCCCAGGTCGACAGTTTAGTACAGTAAGTTAGATTTCAGAAAACTCAATTTGCTGTTTAGGTAAGTGGATCTGTAACGTTAGCATCCACATCAGTTGAGACTGAAAATACAAATAGCAGCTGTTTTAATTTCATTTATGGCTCATTTTATCCTATGCTTTATTTAATTATTATGTGTTTGCGTACATAAGTGTGATTTATTTTTATTTTTTTTACGAGGCGAAAAAAGAAAAGCGTAGAAATGTGGCTGGTTAGATGAGATCAGTGTCACATGATTGTGTTGACGACAGTCTTGATTAAATAACTGGCAACACACATTTTATGATCTGTTACTATCAGCATATTTTTTGTTTTGTTTCCCATTATTTAGGTTACAGAATTATGATGCAGCTTGTCGGATGGCTCAAGAAATTGCAGAACACATCCATGAAAGAAACAAACTGCAAAGAACTGGAGGAAATCCAGCCAAGGTAAAGACAGGGTTTCATTGCTCAGAGTATGAAGTTGAGCAGTCCGTGTCAGTGGTCTTTATGTTGTAATGTCTCTCTTCTTGTGTATCTGTCCCCACAGCTGAACATGACCCTGAGAGCATCATTACAAAAGCTCAAACAGAATATAGCACAGCTCAGAGACACGTTGAATCGAGCTGCTGTTCAAAGGCAGATGTATCCTTTCCAGTAGAATTCATACTAATTTCATGCACAAATCCTGAGTGTGGAATCCAAAGATTTTGGTTAACACTTTACGGTAAGGGTACATGAATTATCATGAATTCATGTATAAATTAATGCATGAATTATGCATTCATTCATGCATTAATATCTCATGAAACATCACAAACTAATACAAGTTCAACGTTTTTCATTCATGACTTCATGAATGAACAACACCTTAATTAAAACATTAATTAAGATGAGCACATCATCATGAATTATGATTTATTACGCATGATCATGATGTTTTCTTTGTTCACAGTTATGACACCATTAATAGCACAGTTCATCAGTATTCCAAAGGACCTGGTCACCACTTTAGTTGAGGGGCCACACACATGATGAAGTCATTGATAGATAATGCTTAGTTAATGGTGACTTTTGTATTTGATTAACAGAATTTGTGTGCTATGAGCTGTGATTGGTCTATTTTGGTGTCTGTCCAATACAGTTGTCGTCATTAACTAATCATTAATCTATTAATGACTTCATCATGTGTGTGGCCCCTCAACTAAAGTGATGACTAGGTCAGTGACCTAGACAAAGAACAAAGAAAACATCATGATCATGCGTAATAAATCATAATTCATCATGATCTGCGTATCTTAGTCAATGTTTTAATTAAGGTGTTGTTCATTCATGAAGTCATGAATAAAAAATATTGAACTTGTGTTAGTTTCTGATGATTCATGAGATATTAATGCATGAATAAATGCATAATTCATGCATTCATTTTTACATGAATTCAACATAATTCATTTACCCTTACCGTGAAGTGTTACCAGAATTTGAAAGGTAAAGTTCAGTATATTACTATATTTCACTCAAGAGGAAGAATATGAAATCAGCATTAAACTCGTATTTAGTATCTGTTCATTATGGTTTGTTTAGAGTTGGTTGTGTTTGTTTTGAAGATTCTTTAAATGAAAGTTCAAACCCATTTTCTTTGTGGAAGACAAAATGCAAATTTTACACTCATCCTTTCCAAATGGCAGTGCAAAGTAGCTCATCATTTAAGCTCTAGAAAAGGCTGAAAAGAAAACAAAAAACCTTTGTGATATATTCCAAGGGTTCTGAAGTCATCTAACCCTGATGAGGCCAAACAGAATATATCATTAGCTGATTATCCTGTACTCCATTGAGCTGGTATCTCAAAAACAGGATCAGTCCAATCACTGAACATGTTCATGAACTCATTGGTGCCTCTTCTTTTTATTGAACCAGTTGATATGGCTCATGAATCAAGTTCTTGAGTTCATTGCTTTATGGTCCAGTCACAAAGTTCTTTGTTGTTGTTTTAGAGGAGCTCATAGTTACCACATAACTGCAAGTAAATCTTCAAAAAGTTTAAATCAGTTCAAAAATTTCCTTTTGTCTTCCACAATATTAATATTAAGAATACAAGTTAGGGTTAAAAAAGTATTTCTAATAAGCAAGCATCTTTCAGTATTAAAACAACTCTTCGTACAGTCTGCTTTACAAATATGAATCTTAGTTAAACAGTTAATCTCACCTCCAAAACTCACTCAGACCAACAAACATATTCATATATGCCTCAAAATATGCTCGTTCCACCATAACACTGCCAACAATTCTTATCCAGAAAACATGTCATTTATAACACACTGACCTAAAAACACTAACATCAGTGAGCATTAAATAAATCATGAACTTTTATCATTTAAGTTTTTTTTTACATAAATCAGTATTTCATTAAAGCAAACTAATGTTTTTTTCATTTTACTCTCTGTATTACAACATAAAGAGTGAATGAGAAATGCAGCAATTGTTGTTTTTTTTTCACTCTATATCTTTACATATAGTAATCTGCTTAAAATAAAAAGTTACAGAAACAGAATACAATCCTGAAGTAATAATAAAAAATAAAACAAAACAAAACAACAACAACCCCCCAAAAAGCAACAAATGCAGGTCTGTCCAGAGGCCTTTCTGTGTGGAGTTTGTATATTCTTTCCGTGTTGACGTTGGTTTTCCTCAGGGTTTCCCACACAATCCAAAGAAAAGCAGGACAGAATTGGAGGCTGTAATTTTACCCGTAGGTGAGAGTGTGAATATGAATGGGTGCGAGTGTGTCATCCCTGTGATGGACCGGCCATCTGTCCAGGGTGTTTGCCTGCTTATGACCCGAGACACTGGGAAAGGCTTCAGTCTTCCCATGACCCTGCAGGACAATTGGTTTGGAAAATATTAGAATAAGATGGATGGATGTACAGTTCTGTGAGGGGTTCTTGTCCTACCTCTCTCTTCTTTCCCCACTGATGTGTCTTCCTTGATCAATGTTTCCAAAAAAGTAATTCTGAAGCCATCCCAACCAAAAGATGACTGAAAAAAAAAAATGTACTGAAATCTATTGCGACTAAAGAATAGGCTTTCAGCTGAAATTGCAATTAGTTGTGTTTGGAAAAATAATTTAGTTTCATTGTAAATATTCTGCTAAATTTAAATGCTTGGTAACACTTTACAATAAGGTCCATTAGTTAATGTTTTACCTAACATGAACTAACCATGAGCAATACATTTGTTACTGTATTTGTTAATCACTGTTGATGTTAGTTAAAAATAAAGCTGTTCATTGTTTGTTCACGTTAGTTCACAGTGCATTAACTAATGTTAACAAGATTTGTATAAAGTATTAGTAAATATTGAAATTAACATTTACAAAGATTAATAAATGCTGTATAAGTGCTACTTATTATTATGTCATGCTAACTAATGTAGTTAACTAATGAACCTTATTGTAAAGTGTTACACAAAACAATGATAAAAAACTGTGATTTCTCATGAGCACCTTTAGGTGGCAGTGTTTTATAATAAACCATTAGCAGCGTGGTCAGTAATGCCGCTTGTGATCCACAATTGGATTTGGAAGTACAAGCCTAGCCTAAACAATTACAGGACATAAATGTGAATGTTGTGTTTATTAGTCATTGATGTTTATAATGATTAAACGTTTCTTTCTTCGAGATGAGCATAATTATGCAGTCATAAATGTGTAATTTTAATGCCTTAATGAATAATGCCAGAATGCAAGCTGAAGCAGACAGAAGACAAAACCTTGTTGATGATCTTGCTACCAGAGAAACAAGACTGAAACGCCTCTTTCAAAGGAGACATCTCAGAAGCGGAACCAGCAAGGTACATACACTGTGTGAAATTTGACCAATGGATTTCATTGGTTTAAGGCCAATGTTATTGGCTAGGCTAAATAAATACATATTATTTTGCAAAATGTATTTACTAAAATCAATCATTAATTCAGTAAATATTGTGTTGAGTTATGTTCATTTAATTTCAGCAATATTGTATGTACAGTATCATTTGTTAAATTATAAACCAGCATTATTATCAATGTTATCAGTATCAACCTTCATATATCATAATTATTATTTTTTTGAATGTCAGTAATCATACCAGTATGGAAGCCCTGAACCGCAACGTAAAAAACAAAACAAAAAAACTTGCATTTCTAGATTAAAGTCGAAACTTTTTGAGAGTACGAGAATACAGTCTTCCATAGAAGTTGCGTGTGTGCTTGCCATTGTTTCACATTGCCAAACACACAGGCATTCATAATGGTTCATAGCGAGTGTTTCACTGTGTGTGTGTGTGTGTGTGTTTGTTTGTGTGTTTTGTTTCATCAAAAGGAAATTCAACAGGTGACAACCTACCAGCATTAGGGTACCATTATAGGACAGTCATAAAATATGAACTTATTCATATTCTGGAATAGACTTTAGCCTATAGGTTTCAACTTTAATCTAGAAATGCTATTTTTTTTATGTTGCGGTTCAGGCTTTCGATATACCAGGAGTCAACAATATATTTATTTTTTCAAGATATTGAGATTTGTATTTAAATGCTGAAGCTTTTCTTGTCAACATAATTTTGATCATTAACAATATTTTCTCTTTTCCATATATTCAAACACAATGTTTCCAAACATTACTAATTGGTTTTAGGACTGTGAAACGAATAATCGCGATGGCATCCAAAATAAATAATGGCAAAATAATTAATGGCATCCAAAATAAAAGTTTGTGTTTACATAATATATGTGTGTGTAGTGTGTATAATTATTTTGTATATATAAATACACACACATGCATGTGTACATTTAAGAAATATTTGCATGTATATACTTTATATATATTTACACAAAATGTACATTATACATAAATATAAATATTTGATACATTAATAACACATTTTTCTTAAATATGTACATGCATATGTGTGTATTAATATATACAAAATAATGATACATACTACACACACATATTATGTAAACACAAACTTTTATTTTAAATGCGATTAATTGCGATTAAATGTTTCACAGCCCTAATTGGTTTGTACATTACCATTCAAACTTTCAGCAGCCATTACTCCAGTATTCAGTGTCACATGATCCCTCAGAAATCATTAAAATATGCTGAGTTAGTGCTCAAGAAGCATGTCAAATATTATATATACATATATAATTTTTCTTTTTTATATGTTCAGGATATTTTTACTAATAGAAAGTTCAAAAGAACAGTATTTATTTGAAATAGAAAACTTTAGAAAAGTCTTTACGGTCATGTAACAATGAATTGTATTAATTTCGAAAAAAAAAATATTTTAGAAGTATTAAATTAAATTATCAGCATAATTTGATACAGCAATGTAGAATGTTTTAGAAAGCCAAATGTTTGTTTGCAAGGCATAATGGATGTCACTGAAAATTTTACATTCATTAATCTTGTACAACGCAGCAGTGGCCTTAAAGAGGAAGTGACCGATCCAAGTGACTGCGTCAACTAGCTTTGGCCTTAACTCTCACATTGGCACGGTCCAGCAGAAATCATGAACTCTATGATGTAGTGAGTCTAACAGACCACAGAGGCCTTTGCTTTCCATCTTTCCTGCTTGCCCTGGCTGTAGTGTCCCAATGTCTGAGTAACTTTACGCCAGCAATGTTGTGACCTGTGCTGAAATGGAAGTCTGTGCTCACACTCCGAGGGTTCCAGTTCAGCTTTACTGCTCTGCTGATCAGAGTTAAGCCTTGAACCTTCTCCTTCAGGACTGTTTACATTTCCCTACTCTCCACTGCGCTCACATCCTCTCTCCAAAATACACCAATCAGAGACTTAACGTGTCACCGCCAATCTCCTGTGCGCTTATGACTCTTAATTGAAAGGACAGTTCAGGAGCTGAGCTCTTTTAGAAATATGAAATGGTCGTTATTCAGATTTGACCTTCTTGATCCATGAACTAGGATAGGAAGACAAAATAACCTGCTGATCTTAAATTAGGTATTCTTTTTTATCTTAAGTAGTTTAATGCTCCATCTGTCTTGATTATTCTCTTTTTGCATTGCTCAGTTTAATACAGGATAGTGTTAGAAAGTTGTTGTTATCTATAATAGGGCTGAAAAATAGAAAATTACAAATAGCAACTAACTGCAATAAAATAAGTTGAAGTACTAAAATGACAAATTAAAGCTATATAGGAAAAAAAAACACATAACAAAATGACTAAAACTTAAAGGGAGAAGTTCACCCAAAGATTAAATATTTGTCATAATTTACGCAGCCTCATGCCATTTCGAAGCTGTACGTTTTTATTTTTTATTTTGTCTTCTGTGGAACATAAAAAAGACTTTGAGTACTGTCTTTTGTTCAAACATTGGAAGTCAATGGTAACCAAAACTAGTTTAGTTACCAATATTCTTTAAAGTATCTTATGTTCTACAGAAGAAAGAAAGCCATACAGGTTTGGAGTGACATGAGGGTGAGGGTAAAACAAAAAACTAAATATTAATAAATTGTCAAAAGTATTGGGATATTCCTCCAAATTATTGAATTCAGGTGTTCCAATCATTTCCATGGCCTCAGTTGTATAATATAAGGCACCTAGGCATACAGGCCGATTCTACAAACATTTGTGAGAACAAAGGGTCACTGTCACACTCTTAGAACAAAAGGTTCTATATAGAACCTTAAAAGGTTCTAAAGTGCTACGTATTTGGAACCCCTAAAATGCTATGCATGAATGATCACAAAATTCAAGATATGGGGGTTAAAAAATGTAATTAATCAATATCACACTAAGAGTGCCATTTCAGTTTTTACCCTTCAAAATTCAGCATGATTAAAATGGGATATTAAGTTACTACTTAATTTAATAAAAATTAATAGTTACTAACAGTTTAATAAACAATCATTTAATTACAGTTGCAAAATGTTGCAGAATAATGTAATATATGAATGAACAATAGCCTATAAAGAACCTTTGTGCCAAAAGGGTTCTTTCTTGTCATTATCATCATTTTTTTGCATAAAAGGTCCTTTGCAGTTGAGTAAAGAACCCTTTGCTACATATATAGAACCCTTTTTTCTAAGAGTGCAGGAGCTCAGTGAATTCAAGAGTGGCACAGTGATAGGTTGCCACCTGTGCAAGTCCATTTTTGAAATTTCCTTATTACTAAATATTCCATGGTCAACTGTTAGAGGTATTATCACAAAGTGGAAGCAAATGGGATCAACAGCAACTCAGCCATGAAGTGGTAGGCCACGTGAAATAGCAGAGTGGGGTCAGCACATGCTGAGGCGCACAGTGCGCAGAAGTTGCCAACTTTCTGCAGAGTCAATTGCTACAGACCTCCAAACTTCATGTGGCCCTCAGATTGGCTCAATAACAGTGAGTAGAGAGCTTTATGGAATGGGTTTCCACGGCCGAGCAGCTGCATCCAAGCCTTACATCACCAAGTGCAATACATAGTGTCGGATGCAGTGATGTAAAGCACGCCGCCACTGGACTCTAGAGCAGTGGAGACATATTTTCTGGAGTGACGAATTACGCTTCTCTCTCTGGCAATCCAATGAACGAGTCTGGGTTTGGCGGTTGCCAGGAGAACGGAACTTGGCTGAATGCATTTTGCCAAGTGTAAATTTTGGTGGAGGGGGGACTATGGTGTGGGGTTGTTTTTCAAGGGTTGGCTTGGCCCCTTAGTTCCAGTGAAAGGAACTCTTAATGGTTCAGCAAACCAAGACATTTTGGACAATTTTATGCTCCCAACTTTGTGGGAAAAGCTTGGTGATGGCCCCTTCCTGTTCCATCATGACTGTGCATCAGTGCACAACGCAAGGACCATAAATTAGGCCAGCAGCCATATCACCCTGTAGCCCAAGACTGGTTGCTCACTGAAGCTAAGCAGGGCTGAGCCTGGTTATTACCTGGATGGGAGACCTTCTGAGAAAACCAGGTTGCTGCTGGAAGAGGTGTTAGTGAAGCCAGCAGGGGGTGCTCACCCTGTGGTCTGTGTGGGTCCTGACGCCCCAGTATAGTGACGGGGACACTATACTGTCAAAAGAGCACCGTCCTTCGGATGAGACGTTAAACCGAGGTCCTGACTCTCTGTGGTCACAAAAAATCCCAGGATGTCTTTCGAAAGAGGGATATAACCCCGGCATCCTGGCCAAATTTGCCCAGTGGCCTCTGTCCATCATGGCCTCCTAATCATCCCCACATACTGATTGGCTTCATCACCGTCTCCTCTCCACCAGTAAGCTGGTGTGTGGTGAGCGTTCTGGCGCAATATGGCTGCCGTCGCATCATCCAGGTGGATGCTGCACATTGGTGGTGGTTGAGGAGATTCCCCCTCTATGTGAAGCGCTTTGAGGTCTCAGAAAAGCGCTATATAAATGTAACAAATTAAAAACATGGATGAGCGAGTTTGGTGTGGAGGAACTTGATTGGCCTGTGCTCTTTTGGATGAATTAGAATGGAGACTGCGAGCCAGGCCTTCTCGTCCAACATCAGTGTCTGACCTCACAAATGCGCTTCAAGAAGAATGGTCATAAATTCCCATAAACAGAAGAGTTGAAGGTATTATAGATGCAATGGTTGGGCCAACTCCATATGAAACCCTACAGATTAAGAATGGGATGTTGTTAAAGTTCATGTGCATGTAAAGGCAGAAGTCCCAAAACTTTTGACAACATACTGTATAATACTATAACACTGATACAGGCTAATATAAAGGCTTTATCTCGGTCAGTTCTAAAAGATTGGCCCTTTTGATTTAGTGGGTGGTAGAGGCTGAGAAGAGGAATTTAGTTACCATCTCTGATTAACAAAATTAGGGGAATTTGAGATGTCATTTATACGCCTGATCCCCTGTTTCCCCCTACCCATCTTTGTGGTGTTAATCCTCTAATTCCTTAACATGGGAGGGCTGAACTTTTATCTTTATAGGTCCCGTTCATGTCGCATTGCTGCGCCGTGCACACATTTAGCTGAAAGAACACTAATAAATTACAGTCATTTGATCAAGTTTTTAATAATAAAGAATAATACTTTAACACTTTTTATGAGGGTGTTAGCCTGGCAGGATTTTTAGGGCCTGGATTCATCTTACTGTGTGGTCTTTGTCTGCCAGTGGGGGTGTTAGTTTTGCTTCAATAGGCTGAAATAGCATTGAACTTTTTTCCATCGGTATAAGACCAGGCTTATGGCATTCACGAAACAATACCTTTGTGAAAGATTAACCTCTAATCAAGCACAAAATGACATACCGCTCATTTGAAGATTCAGAGTTCCCAACCTGGTGCCCCAACCCTCCTCCCCCAATTTCCTCTCTTTTATATTTGATCGTAATGCACAAAGTTGTAATTAGTTAAATAGGGCCTCTAAGAGACGAGGTCTGTCTCCATGTCTCGCTCCAGTGTGATTCCTCGTCTGATTAAGTCTGCGGGCTCTGCGGGAGGTTAATTGGATAAGCGTTAATCCTCACACCGCTGAGATGGAGCGGAGGAAGTGAGAGAGGGCTGCCGCAAGCTACGAGTTGCCAAACATGTCAGAAAGATTTGTATCCGCCACTGACCACTTGTCTCGCTGGCCAGAGGATTAATATAGGCTTGGACTTGGCCTGGACTGGCTTGGTATGTTTGAAGATCAGCAAGGTGGATGAATGGGGAAGAAAGAGGTCTAGCTCACCAAGCGTGTGAGATGTAAACTTCCTTGTTGTGAGGAAGGATGAGAATGAGGGGAACAGATCCAGCTGAAGACTCTTCAGAGGTTAGCGACCTCTCTGAACTTAAATGAACCTCCACTGATGCTGAACTAACTGAAAGAGAAGGGCAATTGTCAAAAACTAGCGCTCATAGTGAGAGGAAGTCATTTGAGTTTTACTCAAATACCTTTTTTTATATGCAGTTTCACCTTAAACGTGTTTAAGCAACTGCATATTCCTGAAAGGAAATATAAAAAATCATCTGTATAAAAATGGTTAGATGGGGATCGATGACATATAATACATATAATTTTTTTCCTATAAAAAATAGGAAAAATATTAATTTGAAACGCATGTGCCAAGTTCTTAGAAATGTACTCTTTGTATTTATGTTGGATTCATAGTTTTGGCAAACGTTTATAGCATTTTCAACTACAGTTACTATTTAATGACTGTAATAAAAATATAATGTGATAATTTAACCATCAATGTTTGTCTTATACTAAAACCTTAATCATTATTTTCAAAAAGTTTAACATGTACATTTTCAAGTTAAAAAATGTTTTTATACACATATTGTAGAATATTAATTCCGGTCCCACTTTATATTAAGTGGCTTTAAGTACTATGTACCTACATTGAAAAATAAGTATAGTGTACTTATTGTACTTATTGTGCTCATGTTGTATTGTAAAGCACTTTTGCTGCTATTGAGGGTAAGGTTAGGGACAGGTGTGGTGGTATGGGCAGGTTTAAGGGTAGATTAAAAGTGTAAGGGATGGGTCAGCTGTGTAATTACAGATGTAATTACATAAATTAGTTACAGCTGTAATTACATGCTGGTATTTTTAAAATATAAGTACAATGTATAAACATGTATGTACACATTAAGTCCATTGTATCAAAATATTATTTTTAATGTAAGTACATAGTACTTAAACCACTTAATATAAAGTGGGACCATTCGTTAATATGTTGGACCATATGATAATTCCATATGATAATTTACAATCTAAACTAACCTTTCTTTGTTAGCCTATATAGAAAAATGGAAATTATTTGATATTTTAAAAGACTTATTGACCTTGACAGAGTCATTTCAAATATTAAGCAAGCAGTAAATAATAAAATCGTATCCCAAACTACTTAATGTAGTTTTCTTTTAATGAAGCTTTGTTCTTCATTATGATATCTGGATAGTTGTAGTATCCATACATCAAAAATGATTTGTAATCAATGCAATGGATGGATTAGCTTGATTCTACTTTCGATAAAGCCTCTGAACCTTCGGTATGTAGAAGACCCGTGCAAACTAGTGACCAGCTCATAACTCTGCACGATGCTGAGCGCTGATAGCTTTTCCAGAAGAGCCTTTAAACTTCACTTCTCTCTCTGCGAGCTGTCCAGGAGCCTCAGGGGGAACAGGTTTCATACATTAATCAAAGAAAAGTGCAAAAGCACAACGCAGTGTCTCCACAGGATAACAGGCCACTTCTCGGTTTGGCACGCCGCTTTTGAAAGCTTGTATAAAAGCCAGAGGCAGTTCATATGCTTTGTGTCCTTGTAACGTAGGGCATGAAAACTCACTCTTCGGGCCCAACAAAGTGGAACCCATATGAACAAATAAACAGAGGTTCTCTGATCTTACAAGGTCCAAAGTAGGGGATGTTGTTTGCTATTTTAGAGGTAAAAAATAGAAAGGTTATTTATTCTGAACGCACATGAGTGCTACAGATGTGAGTTTGGTAGAAAGAGCCTGTGGCTCGTGAACAACTCACAGACATGCCTCAAAGTTTATTTACATTTGTAAAGTAGATGATGTGTGTCCATTCGATGTGTGCACATAGCTGTTGATTGACAGTGCATGTGGAATAACTATGATATTACACTGTAATCTAGTTACTGTGTGTATGTAATGAGAAAGTTGACTTTGTGTATTACAGCGATGACTGCTGTATGCATAAATGCATACATACTTTTTAGTTTTTTTGTAACATTAATCTAAAAGAGACAGTGTGTTACATTAATTTTGACCACATTTAAGGGCCTGTTTACACCTGGTCACTTCAGGCGTTCTTACTGATCAGGTACCTGTCTGTTTTTTTTTTAGAATGGAAATTTGTTCCAGACGATGTATTTACACTTGCCCAGTTTCGTCTGGAATCATTTAATCCAACTATAATAAAATAATTTATTTAAAGGGGTCATGAACTGGCTTTTTAAAATTTATTATATTGTTGTCTGAGGTCGACTTATCATGTTCGTTTGGTTTTTGCATTCAAGTAATAGGCTATTTTGTACCCTAGTTTTGAGCCTAGTTGAAAAACGGTTGTTTTTTATGGGCGTCTCGCACTGAAGACTTGGAAGTAAACGCCCACTGCTGTGAGTGGATAACAGTTTTGCATATTGTAATGAGTTTTAACTCACCCGTCGGTGTTCTGAAAACGTTCAGTGTTGTAAAATGGCAACTGGAATGATTCGCCCATACATGTTCGAACCCAGAGTCTGTGTGTTGCACAATTCCTGTCAGATCCAATATAGACGGCACAGCACCGTTCTTTACTCTTAATCGGTCTGCAAATCCAGTCTTGTTTATAAAACAATCCTCAGTGAAATGAAGCAAACAGGCGGACAATGTTTTACCTCATTAGCTGGAAATAATGTAATTAAAAATAAAGTTCATCCATGCACTCCTATTGGAATCCAGAGGAAGCAAATGCAGCGACTGTCTTCTTCCCCAACCAGGCACTGCACAATATTCTGTATTGCTCGGTAGCTCTGATCCGGTTTGTCATCACGAGGTAGGCCTATGTTATTAGCTATGCGTGAATGCTCGCGAATTGGTGGGCCGGGCTAAACCAGCCGCGATGATCATCTTCTTCTGCGTGGATGGTGTTTTATCCTCTTTGATGTCATAGTTCCCCACTTTGAAAAACGAGTCGTTTGCTGAGCCTGGTGTCAATGAAAGCTTTTATTGGACTAACAAGGACGTTTTCAGTTCTGAAACTTACAGGATATTCTTATAATATAATATGACCTCTTAGATGTCAAAAGCTCAAGGAAAATTTTATTTCTCAGTTCATCACCCCTTTAAGACACTGAAACTTTAATATTTAAATTTATTTATTTTTTTAAATTGCATTGCATTGTACAAAATTATCACAAAGTAGGAATCCTTTTCTATTGATACCTGTCCCCTCATTTACATGAAACAATGATGCAAACATAAGTTCCAACAGCTCCAACAACTCCAAGGAAGCCAAAAATTCTCATAAATGGTTTGATTTTGCTTGATGGTTTGAAGATCAATTGGAAAGTCAATGAACTGCTATACAGTAGTGGTCCAAAAGTGATGTCCGGCATAGTAAAATTAACACATCCACCCTTTTTTTAAATATTATAATGTCTTAAAGATGTTGTTAGCATATTGCGTACTTGTGCTTGGAATCAATTGTTTTATTTGTGATTTACATTTAAAAATTTCAAATTGTGTAACATAAGTTTTGGCCAGGCTGTCATACTAAGAAATTAAGAACACTAGAAAAAAGAGGGATGTAATGGAGTGTTTTTTTTTTTTACCTGTTGCTGTATTTCTTTCTTTTTTGCCAAATAATTTTGTCAGATAAAAACTTTGTTCTTCCATCGTTATATATATATATATATATATATATATATATATATATATATATATATATATAGATTTATATTTTATAAAATAGATTTTCCTCATAGTTTGAGAGTTTAATGTGCGTTAAATAGTGCAGCCGCCTCCCTCTCTTCTGCCATCTTGTTACAACTATGTTAGGATATCCTCTTCCATCACTCTTAAATAATTTAGGAGCTGAGACTTAGTCTTGACACTTAGGAACATTTATGAATCACACTTATTCTTAAGTCTAGGAATAAGAGTACTTCATTCGTGGAATTTTGACACACTTAAAAAATATTCTGAGCGGCTTTATACACACTGATCAGAGAAAATGCATGAAGTGACCCAGTGCAAATGAGCCCTAAGAACTGTTGTTTGGCAATATTATTCCTCTGCAAAATAATAATTTGTTGGTTTCCTGAAAAATTCCCTACATTTCAAATTTCTGAAGGTGAATCAGAAGACTCGATTTATGACTGCTGAAAATTCAGCGTTACCTTCAAAGGAATACATTTGATTTTATTAATTTGATATATTAAAATATAAAGCAAGTATTTTAAATTGTAATACATTTGCACCATATTACTGTTTTACTATACTTTGATCCAAAATAAATAAATACAGCCTTGTTGAGACTTTTTTTCAAAAAACAACAAAAGAAATCTCACTGACCCCAAAGTTTTTCATGAAAGTGTATATTGAGCTAGAAGTTTCTTGGCTTTCAACCAGAGGCTATTGTCACAAAACTGCATTTTGGATGTACAAAGCTTTGGATGTAGAAGAACTCGAAGAATAGTCTTTAATGAAAAATCAAAAAACAGTAATTTATAGGGGAATGTCATAGGGAGCAAAAAACAACCTCCTTAACCAAACAATAGCAGAAAGGGAACTAACTCAAACTGAGGGCTTTTGCTGCGT
This sequence comes from Hybognathus amarus, assembly GCA_030378365.1. Lineage (NCBI taxonomy): Eukaryota > Metazoa > Chordata > Actinopteri > Cypriniformes > Leuciscidae > Hybognathus > Hybognathus amarus. The sequence continues at coordinate 15,635 of JAQIUQ010001508.1, forward strand.
TCCAGGCAGGTTTTTGAGCACAGTAAATCACAACTTCAAACCACAACTCACGACTTTGTAGCATTCGAGGCCAGTCACACCAAACTACCTGAGCAAAAGGAATTGTGGTAGCTAGATGTAAACAAACGGGGCTTGTGCGCGTTTTAATAATTTCTGTAGCCAAAGGTGCTTACTCCTTGTTTATTTGAGGGAAACGGAGGAGGAAAAACGGCGCATAAGGCAAGATAAGCTGTTTACTTTTAGTTTACTTTATTTGTATATGTGGAAAATATTTGGTACAGGGATGGAAATTAACTTTTTTGTCCACCGGCCATTGTGGCTGGTGGATTTCAAAATCTACCAGCCACTCAATGTTTTTACCAGCCACTTTCTTGTTTTTAACCGACAATGTGTAACTGCATGTGAAAATAAATACAAGTCTCAATGAAATACTCACATTTTTTCTTTCTCTCTTATACACACACAAACCATGAACTGATATACATTTCGTTAAATTAGTAGGGCAGATTAAACAAAAAACTGAACCGATGCTAAACCCTATTTTTTACAGTCTATAGCTAAACCGCACTCGATGCTGGAGGTTGCTCTCTCTGTGAGAGTACTGTAAAACTTTAAATAATAGCCAAGTCCCAAATAGAAGCCTATCTCTTTTGTGGCGACAGGTTTGGGTAAATAATGGCTTTTTTAGTTTGGGGTTGTATTTAATATTCTAAAACCTGTCAGATTGTCTGCTTTTTGGCGTCGCCAAAGCCTTTTTTGATCGATGAGTGATGTAAAAAAGAATGAATGGTGTGCTTGACAGGGCACAAACCAGAGGGGAGAGAGAGAGAGAGAGAGAGCGCGGCCGGGCACTCTCTCACGTCTTTAAACAACTCGAGCGCTGTCTTACTCTCTCCCTCGCGCATATTAATCAAAATCAATTGACACAATAGTAAAAGGTCAGAAAACCGCAGTTTCACGTGGGATTATTAGGGATTAGAGACTCTAGGAACAACATAGTTCTGTCATATTTACATCATGCTCTAGTCTAGTGGCTAGCTCCCACATCACGCACTCAAGCCTCGACGGAAAAGCGCACGGGTAGATGTTCGCGCGGCTAGCTCTTTGCTACACGAGAGCTACCCGCCCTGAAATACACCATGCGTTCGCGGCTAGCTAAGGCAAACAGCCTCTCGCGCTCCCATGTTTTCTTCCTCATCGAGCCTCTGACAGAAGAAGCGCGCGGGTGTTGAAGGTGTGCCTCCTCTAAAAGTGTCCGCTATCCGGGTGAAACAGTAATCAACAGTATAGTACAACAGTAGATGAAGTGAGTTTACCCGCCCCAACACAAAATCTAATTTCCATCCCTGATTTGGTATTAATTTATCCTTGCACACAATGAACTGAAAACTAGTTACGCGTGATATTGTCCTAAAGTAAATTCTCAGTGACTGCGTTTACATGCAGCCAATAACCCGTTCAAAACCGGATTTTAGCAATAACCCGGTTGCAAATGGCCATGTAAACACCGCCAAAAACCCGAATATTGCTCATATCCCGGATTTTAAAAACCAGGATATTATACCTGGGTACCCCTTTTCTAATCCCGATTTGTTGGTCATGTAAACGGCATATTGGCATATCCCCATAGTGATTTGTGTTCTGCGCATGTCCTATTCGCAAGCAATCTTGGTCTTTCGAGTAGAGAAACTTCTCAGCGCATACAAAAATCCGCGTGCAGTATACTGGAAGTAAACATGGCGAGACCAGGCTAGACACAGCACAGCACACTTTTGGTGCGAGCTCAGTAATGTTACCAGCATCACAGCCAAACAAAGGCGATCGCTATCTGCCCCGAACTATTCATTATCCGCATGCTGCTGTTGTTGTTGTCTTTGGATACAGGAAAAGAATCGGAAATGACACAAATTGCGTCTGAAAGGTTATCCGTACGTCAAGACGCTAACCACGCGTCGCCGTTTTACATCGGATATTGCAATTCCATGTATACAGGAGAAACCCTCTCTGCTCACGCATGTAAGCGGGATTCTCTTACAGAGGTTCTCTCGTATTGCGTAAGCTAGCTTACGCTACGGGAAAGATTAATCTTTCTGAGAAGTTGAAGCCAAAAAATTATCCTATAATTTTGTATCCAATGTCAACGCAGTTCACTGCAGCAGACCATAAGCGGGCTAGCTAGCAGCTCATTGGTTCGCTCAGGGAGAACTGCTACAGCCTATGAGGGAACTCGGTTGAACTCGTGACCAATGAGAAGCAGACACGCTCTCATTACGTCAGAGCCCAACCGACAGTGGCCCGAAGTCTCCAGATCCAGCGAGTTTTCGATTTTCATCTCTTCAGCGAGGCTATACGCACCTGCTGATCTCCGAGAGGAAGCCGCGTCGCCGTCGAGAGGCATCTCTTAGCGAGCGTGTGTGACAGAGTCTGAGGAAGCCGGCCGTCTTCGCCACCTTCAGCCATCCTGCGAGCTAACGCCATCCGGCGACATATCCTTACATTTGTATTTTGCTTGTGTTGTGTATTTTCACAAAAGAGCAGCGAGCGTCTTTTTGAAGATGCCTCGCACACCTCATGTCGCTCCCTCTCAGCGCCGGAGTCCGCGCTGTATGTGGGACGAGCCACTTACAGCTGTGCCGACCGGGCTAGCTTTCTTTACTTTACAAGAGAGCTAGCTTGCCCCGCGCATAGCTTCACCGAAAATGGTTTTATCAATGGTGTGTAGTCCCGCCGAGGCTGGTCCTGTTCGCCACCATCACGCCCTCTTATCTGCTCGCGCTCCCTGTGCTTGTGTCTTACTGCTGTGGCTTCAGTGGTAAAACACAAAGCTTTGCGCGCGCAGAGAGACCCGTGTTCGAATTCGGCTCTTGCAGATAATTTTTTTGCACGTACATGAGAAGCGAGTGTGTCTTTAACCCGCCGAGGCCGGTCAGCATCCTCTAACGTTTCTCTTTCCTCGTTCGAGCGGCCATGAGCGCCCCCCGTGCATAGCTTCACCGTGTGAATGGGTTTGTGTTACTGTTGGTCTCGCCAGAGGCTCGACCTGTTCGCCACTAAGCACGCCCCCTTATTCTGCTCACGCTTTTCAGCTTATTGTGTCTTACTGCTGTGGCTCAGTGGTAAAATACAAAGCTCCCCGCGCCAGAGAGACCCGTGTCCGGCTCTTGCAGATAATTGTATGCAGCTCTGAGCTCGCGGCCAGCTTTCCTGCGTTTCAGGAAAGCGGCCGCGCTCTACCGCGCTCATGCGTCAGCGGCGACATGAGAAACGAGTGTGTTCTTAGCCCGCGGAGGCCGGTTAGCACCCACCTCTCTAACGTTTTCTCTCCTCGTTCTAGCGGCCAAATTGTCTATTTTGCAGCACAAGCCTGTCTCTACATGACGCCTGCAGTAACGCCGACAGATTCGATTGACGCCAATGCTGTTCAAGCACACCCCGTGTCTAACAGAGCCCACTCTCTTAGCTGGCTATGCCGCCTGAGTGTTATCTGTAACAGATGTGCCCATGTCCGTGCTCACATCTTCTTCTGCCCGCTCTATCACACGGCCAGGTCGCGTGCATCCCAGCCTCTTCAGTCTCGTGCCCACTCGCAGGCGCTCACTGCCTCTACATGCACGCGACCCCGCGCGCGTCAGGCTATATTGAGTCTCTGCCGCTGTACAGCTGCTCAGAGTTTCTCAGCGCACTTGCCACGCGTCACCTGTGCAGCCTGTATCAGGCGAAAATGTAAACAGGCATAAGTGCATAATGTCTGGTTTACACCAAACATACTATAAGTGTAATATATGTGCCCACAGTTCAGTGTTCACTCCTATACTCAAGCACCACACTTGTGCCCGCTGCCAGTCTCGTGCCCGCTTGCAGCGCTCACGTCTCTCATGCACGCGACCCCGCGCGCACCACAAGTGCAGCCTTTCAGGCTATATATAGGCTCTGCCCGCTTACAGCGCTCAGGTTTCTATCACGCACTTTGCGCGTCACTTGTGCAGCCTGTATCAGGCTAAAGCGCAATCAGGCATAAGTGCAGAATTTCTGGCTTACACCAAACATGCTATAAGTGTAGTATATGTGCCCACAGTTCAGTGTTTACTCCTACACACAAACACCACACCTGTACCACGCTCACACTGTAAGCGCGCTCACACACGTGCTCAGCCCGCTATGTGTATACACATACATGTGTTGTATACACACGCTTTTGTGTGATGAATATGCGCCCACATCCTGTGTTCGCCCATACACCAAAGCACCACACTCCCTGTCCCTCAGCCCACTCTCAAAAGCCGACACTTCCCCTTGAGTGTAGGTCCCGTTGCCTGAAACATCCAGCGTGCCCACACACTGTGTCCAGCCCGCTATGTGCAACAATCAGGCCGATCATAGCCAGTCACCCGGCTCAGTGTCACGCTCTCCAGCGTGGGAAGCTATCCCGGGAATCTCCCCATGGGTGCTAAGCACAATAAAATATGGCTATCTGTTACAGTTCCGTCGCCGCCTCCACGCTTTCGGGCGCTGCCCGAAACTACAGTGATTTTAGAAGCAACAAACAGTCCTCCCGTTCGCGCCTATCCTTCAGCACCCCTTACGTTCACGAAGTGCATGGATACGGCGCTCGCCCCCTGCCGAGCCAGGGGCTGCGAATTTCGAACTATTTGGACGACTGGCTGATTTTGGCACAATCACAGACGGAGCTACTGTCTCTTCGTACAGTCCTCCTCGACCATCTGAACACCTTGGGTCTCTCTGTCAACTGGACAAAGAGCTCGCTTCAGCCCTATCAGACGATTTCCTTCCTGGGAATAGATCTAGACTCAGTGGCTATGACGGCTCGCCTCATCTACACAGCGCGCGCCGTGTTCAGCGTCTCGCCGCATCCTGTCAGATGGAAACCCTCACACCTCTGAAAACTTTTCAGAAGGCGCTGGGTTACATGGCCTCAGCCTCCGCAGTACTCCAGGCTGGGTCTACTGCGCATGCGCCCCCTTCCAGCTTTGGTTGAAGAGCCGTGTGTCTCACCGTGCGTGGACCACGGGCCGCCTGTATCTCGGCTCTGCGAACCATGGACAGTGGCAGAATGAGTTTCAGTGGGGCGTTACCACTGGGAACCGTCTCTCGCCGATAAGTTTTTCGACAGACGCATTCCAACTCCGGTCTGGGGTGCGGTCTGCGAGGGCTCACCGGCCTCTGGCCACTGGTCAGTTCAGAGAGCTCCCTACACATAAACTGTCTGGAAGATGATCACGTGGTCGAGAACTCGCTCGCGCTTCCCTCCTCGCGCATTTGGGTCACCACGCATTGATCCGCTCAGACAATGCAGCCATAGTCTCCTATTTCAACCGTCTGGGCGGTGTCAGATCCAGGAACCCCTTCCTGATGACGAAATGCATTCTAGTTTGGTCCCAGAGCCACCTGCCTCGCTGAAGAGCGACGCACGTGCCGGGCCACCTGAATGACGGCCCAGACAGACTGTCCAGGAACCTCATCCTTCCGGGAGAATGGTCCCTGCACTTTCAATCAGTCCAGAAACTGTGGCGAATATTCGGCAGAGCAGAGGTGGATCTCTTCGCGTCAGAGGAGAACGCTCACTGCCCAATACTTTTCTCAAGAGCGAGGACGCGCTAGCCCAGGGAGTGGCCAGCCGCCCGCTTAGGCTTTCTCTCCGGTCTCCTGTTACCACAGGTTTTACAGAGGATCAGGGAACACGCCACTCGGTGCTCCTCATAGCCCCGCGTTGGGAGAGTCAGACTTGGTTCCCGGACCTCGCCTCAGCTGTTGCAAGACAGCCCGTGGCCCATTCCAGGTCAGAGCAGATCTCCTCTCCGAGCTCGCTGGCACGATCTGGCATCCCCACCCTAAGCACTGGGCGCTTCATGCACGGGTGATCGACAACTATCCAATGCCGATCACCCGGGGAAGTTAAACGCGATCATGAACGCCAGAGCGGCTTCTACTAGGGAGCTCTATGCGTCAAAATGGTCTGTGTTCTCAAAAGGGTGCACCGACAAAAACCTTGACCCTCAGCGGTGCGACGTGGTCGTCTTTGCTTGTCTTCCTTCAGGAGATGCTGGATGAGGGCAGGTCCCCATCCACTCTCAAGGTTCACGTGGCAGCTGTCGCGAGTTCGCTGAACCCGACGCGCTCAGTCTCTGGGCAAAGACGAAGCTAGTCATCCGCTTCCTCTGGGGAGCTAGAAGGATGAACCTTCCGCGCCCCTTCGGTTCCCAATTGGGATCTTTCTATAGTTCTCGAAGCTATGGAAGCCCCCCTCCCCGAATTGATTCGAGTCTGTGGACCTAAAATACCTCTCGCTATAAACCGTTTCTGTTTGCCCCGTCATCAGTAAAACGCGTGGGAGACCTTCACGCGCCTCCTCTCAGCGCTGCGTGTCTTGAGTTTGGACCCAATGACTACATAGTCTTCCTCAAACCTAGACATGGATATGTCCCCAAAGCGATTGGTACCCCGTTCAGGGATCAGGTTTTTCCCTATCGGCTCTACCCATCCGATGAACGAATGTGACGCCAATCTCCTTTGTCCGGTTCGGACTCTGAGATTGTACACTACACGCGCTGCCGCGTTCAGACGCTCTGAGCAGCTTTTTGTTTCGTTCGGTGAGCGCACCAAGGGTCTGGCCACCTCGAAACAGACGCTATCCTAATTGAATTGTGGACGCTATTGCTTCTGCTAATGCATCAAAAGACCTGTCATGCCCTCTGGGCATCAGGGCTCATTCCAACAGAGGCATGGCCTCACCGTGGGCATGGTCCAGCGGCTTTTCCATTCAGACATATGCGTGGCAGCGGGAGGGGCTTCCCCTTCCACCTTGTCAGATTTTACCTTGCAGGCAAAGCTACTAGCAGCCTAGTATGCTTCAGCTCTTATGTTGAGCTGCACTATTGGGAGTCACACTCATACAACCGGCGTGCCGCTGTTCTTCCCTCATGTGCTTATGTACTACACTATCACTGGCCCGCTGCTGGCCCTTTTTATGTCACGTACATTAATTTCCCACTTATAAGGGTCCCCGGGATTCCTCCCCCGGGACTCATTGTGGATGCCTAGCGCGCACGGCATTGACCAGGTGTTCCCGTAGCGTAAGCTAGCTTACGCAATACGAGAGAACCTCTCGCAAGAGAACGAATCGGTTACCTGAACGTAACCTCGGTTCTCTCTAGATGAGGGAACGAGTATTGCGTTCCCGGCCGTGCTTGCGCTACCAGTGTTCTCGCTTCATTCAATGAAAACCGGAAAACAGCGGGAAACTCGCTTATCTATAGACTCGGGCCACTCCGTTTGGCGGGCTCTGACGCAATGAGAGCGTGTCTGCTTCTCATTGGTCACGAGTTCAACCGAGTTCCTCATAGGCTGTAGCAGTTCTCCCTGAGCGAACCAATGAGCTGCTAGCTAGCCCGCTTATGGTCTGCTGCAGTGAACTGCGTTGACATTGGATACAAAATTATAGGATAATTTTTTGGCTTCAACTTCTCAGAAAAGATGAATCTTTCCCGTAGTGTAAGCTAGCTTACGCAATACTCGTTCCCTCATCTAGAGAGAACCGAGGTTACGTTAGGTAACCGATTCGTTATTCCTAATGTTTCAGAAACCCGAATAGTGACCTTAACCTGACCATTACCCGAAAATTAGCTACATGTAAACGTAGTCACTGTGTACCGCCTGCATCCGTAGAGACTACCATTGTTATTTTGAATGGTTTTGCGGGCTATGTAACGTCAGAGCTTGTAACTGGGAGTACATCGATCTAGTACGAGTTTCACGGGTTTGACTGCCGTTCCAGTGCACTATCATGGGTATAATGTTGGAAAAACAAGGGTTACATGTTGCCTGGGAACACAGCATTAAATACACAGAGCAAGCATAGGAAACTAGATGTCACACAGGTGAAGGGGTTTAATAACCAGGAAAATCAAAACAGTAACTATGAAAACCAATAAGAAGAGGGAACATGGGAAACTGAGGTCAAACTAAACTGGAACATATATTATACTGTGTTTTTTTCATAACATAATTTGTGTTATTTCATTGAGATCCAGTTCATTGTTTAATGAATATTATGAATATACCTTTGTCTTAGATTTCAAAAAAAAAAAAAGTATTTATGTAGAAGCACCCGCTTAATAAACTGACATGTTATGATGTTTTTTTTTTTTGCCATCTTCTACAGGTCAAGTCTGATGACAGGAGGGAATGGGGGGTCGGGACCGGCAGTGAACCCTTGGCTGATTAATGAGTCTGAGGAGACCAGAGGACTCGGCTTTGGAGAAATCAAACACCAACAACAGCAGATAATCGAAGGTACGTTGCATATGAGATCACTTTTCAAGTCTTTCAGTCTTACAACTGATGTGGTGCTTGACATTGCTTCTAGCTGACAATTATCTGGCCACCTCTCTCTGCTGTCCAGATAATCATCTATATTCTAATGAGATGAGACATTTTGAGAACTATTTTTTGAATTTACGCCCCATTACGAGATCTGCTACGCATTTGAGAACAGCAACTGAGGAGTTTTAAGAAAAAGCAGGAGCCGTTTTGTCTACCCAAGTTATACTTTTAGCTTCAAGGTTACAGCTAAAGTACCCTGTGGCTCACTTATCCCTCTGTCAAAAATGACATCAGATCACACTATATGTCCTTTAAAGAGCCCCTATCATTGCATTTGAAATGATCCTATTTTTGTTTTAGGAGTTCCCAAAAACATTTTAACATGCATGCAAGGATAAAAAACACTTTATTTGTCTTATAATATGCATTTATTTTTAATTGATTTGCTCGCCGACTCCCAAATGATTTGTACAACGACTCATTTTTCCAAACCACTCCTTTGTGTGACACTAATCGGCGGTGATTGGTCAAATGACCCAGTCAGTTATTGTTTGTTAGCATAACGCATAAACATATTGATAAAGCACTGCAGTACTACAAGACGCTCTATTCTTTATGACAACTCCAATAACAGCGACAAACATTTCACATATTTAAAAAAATTGACATTGGAGACCTAGAAGCTGCGCTGCAGCGTAACTTACACACACACACTCGCATGCACACACATACTTATTGCGCCTTCCCTCCTCGCGACCCGACGCTACAAAACAGTTTAACAAAGTAACAATTATTAATAATACTGACAGGTTGAGATTCATAAATTCATAAAACTCATTGCAAATATGAACTCTAACCACCAATTCTTCACACCAATTCTTCACAACTCTAACCACCAATTCTTCAAATACTTCATATGATGAAGTATTTGAATGTGTAGACTTCAAGTTTACACTTCCGTCTGCGCGCGCAGTAACTGGGCGCGGCCAATATGTCTGTACGTCACGATGTAACAGCTAATGACTCGCAGGGCTTGACATTAACTTTTTGAGGCACTTGTCCTTTGGACAAGTAAATTTATGTTTCACTTGTCCATGCACAAAAGTCACTTGTCCGGGTAAAGATTTATAATTTTATCTAGGGCTGCACGATTTGGGGAAAATGTCATATTGTCATTATTGAGGTCAGTATTGCGGTTGTGATATGCGATTGCAATATAATAAACAAATGTGATGTGATCTGGGAAAACCCACCACATGGTGAAATTTGACATATTACAGGTTTTGATACCATATTAAAGCTGGGTTTAAGCCCTTTCCAAATCTGTTTTTATTTATTTTATCGGTTGTCTATAACAAAAGTTATGGTTATCTTAAGTCAGCTGATCGCTATGATTTTCAGAAACAGAATTTTGAGAAAAACAGGTTTAAATAACTGTTACATCCTGCTAGCGCGACGACTGGCGCTTCCTTTTTTACATATCACATATTTTAGTAATCATCATAGATTGGGTATCATTTGAAAGCTTACAAACTCAAAATTCATCCTGTGAAAACCGATTTTGAAATTGGTCGATTGAGAGGCGAGCAAGGTCTTTTAGACCAGCAACTTCAAACTCTGTTGTTCTCTTGTGCTCCGCATCATACCACACGATAACGCTGGATAAAAATAAATAAATAAAAACTTGCGTGCCGTTGTAGTTCAACCAGGACTGGATTTTATTCTGTTATGTGGTTTATTTTGATAGGTGAACTGTCTTTGTAGTGTTAAGAGAAGGAGAGCGAACGGGATATTTGTGTTTCCTCTATGGTGTTTCCCCCTCCGCTCCGCCTGCTTGCATGGTGAAACGCAGTCTTTTCAACTGGTCATTATAAATCGCTATTTTTCTGCAGTAAACTAGTGAATTTTCCCAAGTTATATTCAGAGATGATAAACAAGATGTTATAGAATAATAATTTAATAAAAAACTAATTTTGACAAAAAACTGACATTCAGTCTATTTTTAGACTTTACTGAAAACGTTCCAGCGCGACATCCGACGGGTTTTCCCAGATCGCATCACAAATGGTTTCATGAGTCAACTTGTTTTGATTCTAAACCAAATGCACACACAGATTAGTGATAATTCTGAAATTAGCATTAACAAACTAAATGATTGATAACACCTATAATGATCATTATGCCATTGATATCTGGATAAAAATTCACTGTCTAACAGGTAGTACATATAGACGCTTTCAGCAGTGACAACATAAACACACGGTACTGCGCATGTGCATAAAACTGGCCCAAACTTAACTTCCGGCAAACTTGCGCAGACAATCCATAACAAGTAAATAACCATAGTAGCTGGTATTTCTTGACAGTCAAAGAAAATAAATGTTACCTGGCCAAACTGAAATGTGACACTACCAGACCCGTTGAACAAAAATAGGAGACAAGATGTTTTTCTACCGACGTGTCTGATTTACCGCAGTGTTAAAAAACTGTGGCGAGCGGAGCGCGCGACGAGGCTTTATTAGGTGAACATATCTCTCCTTATTAGCTTCTTACATGCTTGCTAACCTTTTTTTAAGGCGGGTCTCCACATGACAGGATGTTGGATGGATCTGTGCAGCGTTATGATACATTCTGCTCCGCTGTTAATGTGTTTGTGTGAGAGAGAGAGAGAGAGAGAGAGAGAGAGAGAGAGAGAGAGCTTGCGAATATGCGCTGACACGCAACTCTGCAGTCAAATACAACTTTCCTTAAATTGTAAAAACACGGAAATCAATATGTGGCGGTCAGCGCTGATAATGAGTTGGGCTGCCACTAATAAATGCATGGGAAACACTGTACCGCATACTCGGATAAACCTAGCTATTTTAATATAGTATCTAATACAGTCAATGCCGTATTATCCAATAAACATTATAAACTAACAGAACGGAAGTTAACTTTGGGCCAGCTCATCACCATGGCAACGCGTCTGATGAAAGCGTCTATACAGAAATTGAAAAACGTTATCAAACAGTCTGCGCTGCATAAATTATAAATTATATATAGACTACTCCTTATTAAAGCTACACAAGTTCTTTAGTCAAGAGCAGTGAGTAATTTTCTCTGTTCCCTTTGTTCTTTCATTAACCTTACTGACAGAACGCTTTATTGGTAGCTGGCCCTTTAAGAGCCGCTGATGTGAACAGAGACGCGGATCTCACACGCGCCTCATTCTCTCACAAGTCACAACTCTTTATGTCCATCATAAGACTGCTCTTATGTTATGAAGATACTCGACAAATGATATTTTGGGTTAATTGTGTGTGTTGTTGATGTTCGTTCAAGCGCGAAAGTGAACTTCTGGCGCGCGGTCTGTGTATGCGCATTAAGCCTTGTTTATACTCCGACGCGTCCGCAAGAGCGCGAGGCGCGCGGTAAAATGACGTCATTGCGGTGTGGGCGGTCGCGCGCGTTGGGTGCGCAAGAAGCCATATCGCCTGGCGGTGTGCACGGCACTTTTTGTAACTTTCCGCGCTGCGCCGCATCCGAAGATGGACGACGAGCTGATCTAGCCGAATTGGTACGATCTGTACCAGCATGTTTATGATCCTTCTATACACAGAGACATTTGCATTGATGGGCGACCATAACATCTCATTTTGTGAACAGGAACACATTTGCATTAAGCACCTAGTTTGCACTTGTCTAAAGTAATTGTTTACATTTACAAAATAAGCCTACAATAGCAGAAGTAAGCCCTGCTGGTAAAATTAAGGTTTAAACACTCCAATAAGGCTTCAGTTGTTTAAGTAGTTTACATGCAGTGAAAGTGGCCTACAATAAACCTACTGCATTTACTCTTTTATGAATTAGAAATTAATAAACTACTAATAAACGGCAAACTACTTCTTCACTGCTGATTCCTGGTGGTTTAGAGGAGAATTACTCCAAGTTCGCCCCTGTCGTTTCACAGAATAGCACAACGGCGAGCGCGTCAAGTATAAACACCTCGTCCGTTTGGAGAGGTGCGTGCGCAGTCAGCGGAGACTCGCGCTCTTGCGGACGCGTCGAGTATAAACAAGGCTGGCGCGCGTCTTTCTGTGAGTCACATTCAGGACATTCACAGGCAGTGCGAAAAATGTGTTCGTTTCAAATCGGTAAAATTAAATCTGTAAAATAGACGTAACGAGTGGCACACAACGTGAAGTAAGCATGTTATTTAGTTTGAAATTTAACTTGTCCGGTTTAAACAACTCATTTTCTCTTCTACTTGTCCTACAAAAAATCCACTTGTCCCGGACAAGCCTTAATGTTCGAGCCCTGACTCGTTTCAAAAACAATTCATTTCATAGACTCAGAGTCGACTCTCACTTTCGAAAGACAATAACTTTATATATGGTGCACTTTCAGATATAAATCTTTGCAGGATGGTTTCATTCCCTTAGAGCTATATTCCACACCATATGAACAGGCATTTTCAAAAATCCATGATAGGGGGTCTTTAAATGCCACAGATGGAATTTATGTACCCTTCTATGAGATTTTTTATTTTCTTTTCCGTCGACGTAAATTAAAGCACAGAAACATAAAATATCAGAATTTTTTTGTGTCTGTGTTTTTTTTATCTTTCTTTTGTAGAGTTCTGTTTGAATATGTCCATATTCTCTATGTGTCTTTAGCTCAGGATGCTGGCCTGGATGCTCTGGCTGCAGTCATAAGTAGGCAAAAACAGATGGGTCAGGAAATCGGCAATGAGCTAGAAGAACAGAATGGTAAGTGAAAAGCAGAGTAGCCTATATGTGACAGCTCTGGCTGAACATTCAGATGTTTTTCTGTGAATAACATCTGATTTGTGGTCTGGTTGGTTTTACTTTGTCAAGCCGCTCTCTTGCTACACTACATGTGAAGTCATTGGCTCTAAAATGAGCCATTTTTTAAGACTGGGTTAAAGTGGCAAATGTGGAACAGGGTGCTTGGAAACCCCTCTCACCTGGTCTGTTTATCGCGTTTTGCTGGGCAACTAAATATAAGCCCTGTGTCCTTTGCACAGAGACATCACATAACTGAGTGAATCTATTTCAGGTTGAATGTTAGCCTAGAACGTGAAGGAATTGCGCAGTGGATGATGTAGTCGAAGTCACATGGAGGAGACTGATCTCAGATCAGTAGTCTGTGACCTCATCTGAAGGTTGCAGCTGCTTTTAACTGTTCTCACACTGTTCTTCAATCTGTCTGGCCTTGCTGGTAAAGTGAGACAGGCTAGAGCGGATATAATTATCAATTTTTTAAGTGAGATATTTTATCCACAAGATCATTTGGCTGATATAGGATATTTTCTCTGATCAGGCACACTGACATTCAATAAAGAGTGCTACTTTAGTATGAATTGTCAGGGTTACAGCTATTTAAAAAACAAAACAGATAAACCAAAGCTGCAGTTGTTCATTTTAAAGCACTTAGTGGCCCTGTCCCAAATGGCACACTCCGGACTTGTGGACTTCCTCAGAGTCCACACTTCGGTGATGTACATGAAATGCAGACGTATAGTGCTCTTAGTGCGAGTCTTCGAGGGCGCATTGAGAGGTATTTTTGGGACAGACTCAATCGTCACGCCGAAACCGGAAGACGGTCTGGTTGTTGCATAGACAGTATAAGAAGTACAAAAACAGGATTTATTTTATTTTCTCAAATCTTATGTCCATGTGAACTACACAGCCTGCTTTTAAAGTTCTATAATTGTATATGGCACCTGGGCATTACAATAGATGTCATGGTTATGCAAATGATAAAAAAGTTGTGCATAATAATACATAATGTTCAATTTTAACACAAAATGAAAATGAGTTAAAGAAAAATGTATAGGTTTTAATATTCATCATACGTTTATGACTCAGTAAAGCCAATACATTCGGTTTTATTTATGTAATGAATCATATAATGCGATCGTATTATTTAATGCGCTTTTATTATGTTTGACGTATCAACCACTCAACTGGTAAAATGTACGCCTATGTCATGATACTCCTCCCATCTGTTGTCTGATTGGCCTTTCGCAAGGATTCCTGGGTAGTTAAAGTGCGTGGAGCCTGCATCTATGCGGGCTTCGCGGAAGACCGCTTCAAGGGTACAAAGGGGGCGTTCACACTTCAGAGCGTTAAAATGCCAAATGGGACAGCCTATGGACTCGTGAGACTCAGCGAGCACGCGCAATTTAAGTCCACGAGACCGCAAGTCCGCATGAAGTGCGCGATTTGGGACAGGGCCAAAGAGATTACTTCTCTATGTTTATGTCTATGATGAGTTACGCGGGGCTACTCCGCAGTGGTACGACCTGTGCCAGTCTAAAATAGTCTGAATATAAACACTAATTATAGGTGTACCGTAGTGATTCGGGACAAAAACACGATTTGAAAACAGATTTAATCACTTATCAAAATTGTGTAAATTCTGAAAAATAAAAAACGGACTGGAGATTTAATATTCCTAAATGTTGCATTCTGTCCAACTGCTATGTAGCGAGAGATAAAGCATCATGTGCGAATGTCTTTTTAGGTCTTACTCAGATATCGACTAAGATTTCATGTTATCCTATATTATTGCAATTATAACGATTTCGAAGAGCAGCCATCACAATCTTGTCAGGTATGTGAACCAACTGATACACAATCTTACATGCAAAATCTAATGGATACACATTTCAGTTGAAGTCAGTAATGTGACCGTGCATCTTCTGTCTAAAAAATGAAATCCTGATGCAAGTTCACCTCCTCCATGTTGCTTTTGTTGGCACAGTGAAGGTTGCCCACAATACTTTTTCAGGGGGCAGAGTAATTGCTATGGACCACTTCCAGTGTTACTAGTCTTTCCTGTCTGTTCAACAAAACACAAGACAAGAGAGTCTAAAGGTCACAATTGGTGTTTTTATTGAATAGAGATGAGCACATGAATTAATTGAAAGAATGATTGAAGAAGATAATGAAACTTTTATAAGTACATCCGAGATTAGTTATTTAACATAGCCTAAACAAACCTAAGGTTCATCATTATTGTGACCTTCTGGTGGAGACTAATGCTGGGAATTGGAGGCACTTGGCTGCTTTTCACCATTATTCAGGGCTCGGTGTGATTGATTTTGTCTGCTTCACGCTTTCCCCAACTAAACATAGGAGTGAGAATGAATTATTTGAACTGGACTCACATTTTTCTCCCCTCTTTTGCTAAAGCGTACAGCATCAGTGTTTCATAGAAAAAGAGTTTTAAGAGCAGTGACAGATAACATGGTCTCGCATTGGAGAGCTGATAGAGTTACGGTGCTGTACTAATGTACAGTCCAACAAACCTCTCCCGCAGATTTCATCTGCAAGAGTCTTTTTCAAGCAGTCAGTAATAACGCCTTTCCCATGTGCGTAATTAAAGTCCTGCTTTCCTCTGGAAACCAGCCATAAAGAGCTGTCACTGAAGGCCTTGAGCAGAGTCCTCTACTAACCGGATTCCAAAAAAGTTGGGACACTACAAATTGTGAGTAAAAAAGGAATGGAATAATTGAGAAATCTCATAAACTTATATTTTATTCACAATAGAATATAAATGACATATCAAATGTTAAAAGTGAGACATTTTAAATTGCCATGCCGAATATTGGCTCCTTTTGGATTTCATGAGAGCTACAAATTCCAAAAAAGTTGGGTCAGGTAGCAATAAGAGGCCAGAAAAGTTACATGTACATATAAGGAACAGCTGGAGGACCAATTTGCAACTTATTAGGTCAATTGGCAACATGATTTAGTATAAAAAGAGCCTCTTAGAGTGGCAGTGTCTCTCAGAAGTCAAGATGGGCAGAGGATCACCAATTCCCCCAATGCTGCGGCAATAAATAGCGGCTCAATATCAGAAAGGAGTTTCTCAGAGAAAAATTGCAAAGAGTTTGAAGTTATCATCATCTACAGTGCATAATATCATCCAAAGATTCAGAGAATCTGGAACAATCTCTGTGCGTAAGGTAGTGCTGGGCGGTTTGACCAAAAATTGATATCACGGGTTTTTTTCAAAATCATAACGGTTTTTCGTTTTTTTCGGTTCGGTTTTTTTAATTTATTTTTTTATGCATAGTCAGGTGTTCAATGCATTTTCTACTGGTTAAGAGAGGAATTACTGCAGTAAATTGACTTAGGATGGTCTATTTTACTGTCATTAGTGAATATTGTAGAATAATTCCACACTAATACAGGTTTGCATGGCCCCAGAAAATTATGCTGTTTACAAATAAGAGCCATTCATGATTCTAATGAAGTGAGGAATCAAAATGCAAAGACAACGGCAGTCAAAATACAGAACTTTTATTTTAAACAACACAATTGGAACAACTTGGAATACTTTTGCTAGTTCAAGTACAAATCCAGGAACATTACGTGCATTCAAGTAAATATAAAAGGAAATCTTGCCTTGCATTGCTTTTGAGGTCTATTAAAGAAATTAAAACAAAATTATGCAACTTGCATTAGTTATCCCTTCAAAAGTATTGCTTCGAAACCAGAACAAACATAAAATAAATATAAAGTGCTAACTTACTTGGCACACAGGATTATCCTGTATAATGGAAACAATATTTGGCTTGACTTTTCTTTAGCTTTCCCTGTGTTACATGCTGATGTGGAGGCGTGAATCCACGGCTGAATCCGCGGCTGATTTAATACATTCTTGATATTCCAAGACATGTTTGCGGCTAAGGCGCTGGAGCAATTTGCTTGTGTTGCCGGGTCATTCTCCCCAGCGGAGAATTTTAGCCCGACAGCACTTACATAAAATGGTTGTTTGGTCGACGTCGGATTTTTGGAAAACAAAAAACCTCCAAACAACAGACCCGGCTCTTCTTTTTGGCACAAGTTCTTCTTCGGTGTCATCACTGTCATGTTGTACTAATTCTTCAGCATCCATCGTCCATGTAACGTAACAGAGCGCTGCTGTTTGTTTACACTTGTCAGTGCTCAGTAGTGCAACGGGTAAAGGGTCCGTCTGAAACAGTGTCGCGGACTCTATGGTCGCGCAGCGTAACGGTCGTTCCGAACGTTGTGTAATTAAACCGGTATGGCGGTTTATTCAAAATCAAAATCGTGACGAAAATATAAACCGGTTTTCGGTTTGAACCGGTTTACCGCCCAGCACTGAGCGTAAGGTCAAGGCCGGAAACCATACTGAATGCTCGTGATCTTCGGGCCCTTAGACGGCATTGCATCACACACAGGAATGCTACTGTAATGGAAATCACATCATGGGCTCAAGAATACTTCCAGAAAACATTGTCAGTGAACACAATCCACCGTGCCATTCGCCGTTGCCAGCTGAAACTCTATAGGTCAAAAAAGAAGCCATATCTAAACGGGAACCAGAAGCGCAGGCGTTTTCTCTGGGCCAAGGCTCATTTAAAGTGGCAATAGCGAATAGCAATTATAGCAACTATAGCAAAGCGGGAAAACTGTTCTGTGGTCAGACGAATCAAAATTTGAAGTTCTTTTGGAAAACTGGGACGCCATGTCATCCGGACTAAAGAGGACAAGGACAACCCAAGTTGTTATCAGCGCTCAGTTCAGAAGCCTGCATCTCTGATGGCATGGGGTTGCATGAGTACGTGTGGCATGGGCAGCTTACACATCTGGAAAGGCACCATCAATGCTGAAAGGTATATCCAAGTTCTAGAACAACATATGCTCCCATCCAGATGTCGTCTCTTTCAGGGAAGACCTTGCATTTTCCAACAAGACAATGCCAAACCACATACTGCATCAATTACAACATCATGGCTGCGAAGAAGAAGGATCCGGTTACTGAAATGGCCAGCCTGCAGTCCAGATCTTTCACCCATAGGAAACATTTGGCGCATCATAAAGAGGAAGATGCAACAAAGAAGACCTAAGACAGTTGAGCAGCTAGAAGCCTGTATCAGACAAGAATGGGACAACATTCCTATTCCTAAACTTGAGCAACTTGTCTCCTCAGTCCCCAGACGTTTGCAGACTGTTATTAAAAGAAGAGGGGATGCCACACAGTGGTAAAAATGGCCTTGAGATGTGTTGATGCCAATCAACTTTTTTGAGATGTGTTGATGCCATGAAATTTAAAATCAACTTATGTTTCCCTTAAAATTATGCATTTTCTCAGTTTAAACATTTGATATGTCATCTATGTTCTATTCTAAATAAAATATTGAAATTTGAAACTTCATCATTGCATTCTGTTTTTTTCTTCACAATTTGTACAGTGTCCCAACTTTTTTGGAATCGGGTTTGTAGAAGGAGACTGAAGAGCGGGTTCCTTCCAAAATGCTGTAACTTTGTGCTCCTGATGCACTTTATATAAAAAGAGTTTATACAGCACAGTACAGTGTCTTCAGAAAACATTCATTCTGAAACTTTTATTCAAACATGTTTTGCCCTTCAGTAACACTAAATGCAACACATTCATGATTCATTTCTGATTAATTCCTCTGAATAAAGGGATTTTCGAAAATTCACAAGTCATTATTTAGTACCCTCATGTCTATAATACTTTTTTCTTCTCTGTGGAACACAAAAATATATTTTGAAGAATGTTGGTAACCAACAGTTTTGGTTCCCATTGACTTCTGTTATGTTTTTAGACCACACAATCAGTCAATAGGAACCAAAAAGTTTATATGGAGTTTTTTCATATAGATTAGTATTGGTTTTGGTGATATTGTATTACTTTATATGGCCTGTCCAATGACAGTTTCCGATAAGTGGGTGAAGGTTTACTGCGTGTTACTATCTTTTCAGGGTGGCAAAGTAATTTAATTTCAATTAAACTTTTTTCTGACTCCATTTTTATCACAACCTCAAATTTAGGTTTGAATGCCAATTGGTTATTGCTCATTTATAGTTTAGTAACACATTTGATTAATCTATTTAACTCTTTACTCTTATTATTAACTCGATCACAAACTAATCCGTTTTTGGTCACTTAAGAGGTAATTAGCTTAATAACTTAGACGGTCAGATTCACGCTGTACTCAAGGTGAGATATTTCGTATACAATGCATGCGCGAGAACTGAACAAGAAGTAGTAGAAGAACGTCCTCTTCTCAGTTCTCACACATGCGTCGTGGAAATCTCTTGAACTCTCGTCTCAGGCCCATAAGAAAGAAACTGAATAGTCGTATCTTTTAAGGAATAAAAAAGGGAATAAAATCTTCATTTTTCATTTAGTTTTATTTTTTTTTTAGTATTCTCATCGCTTGATAAACTTATAGTTGAGCCACTGTAGTCACATGGAATATTAAAACATTTTCTTCAATTACTTTCTGGGCCGTTATGTTTCAACCCCTTATATGTAGGAGTGATCCAGCTCTCAAATTTAATCAAAAATATCTTTATTTGTGTTCCGAAGATGAACAAAGGTCTTACGGGGTTGGAACAGCATGAGGGTGAGTAATTAATGACTTAATTTTCATTTTTGGGTGAACTATCCCTTTAAGTGTACATGGGAAACCATGGAATGACCAGAGTAACATTACATCAAATAACATTACAAATATTAGCCAGAACTCTAAAATCACAGTTGGTGCACCCATGCTCCACTCTAAACTGGACTCTAGTAAGTCACTAATCTGACGCAGAAAAAAAAAAAAAAAAAAAAAAATATATATATATATATATATATATATATATATATATATATATATATATATATATATATATATATATATATTAGGGCCGGGACTCGATTAAAAAAATTTATCGAATTAATTAGAGGCTTTGTAATTAATTAATCGAAATTAATCGCATAAATATTTGGACTGCTCTTAATGACGCTTCCATCCAGCGCTTGACATTAACTTTTTTCTTACTAGCCAATGTGGCTGGTTTTCCAAAATTACTAGCCACACAGCACTTTTACTAGCCACATTTTAAATGGGGCTTAAAACGTGCTAACATTTAATAATTTTATCATTAGCTCTGGTTGTAAAGCTAATTTTTTTTAAAACATGTTGTCTATTAACCCTTGTGTTATGTTGGATTTCTGTGTACACCCCTTATGGTTCGGGTCAAATTGACCCTAATTGGATTCAATACAATTCCTCAAAAATCACACTATGAAAACCAACAAAGATTCAGGTTCAAACTGTAAACTTTTAATATCAAAATGTTTCAAATATTCCAAAAAATATATATCTGAAGATATGATTTAATGAACATGTGTTTTAACCATTTTTTAAAACTGTTTTGTTTTGACAAAATTTGAAAATGAACAATATGCTGACTTGTTTTGCATATTTTTTTTTTTTTTTTTGCATAGAACATAATAATTGAACAATTAAATGTAGCTGTATAATGAAACAAACTTAACTCATTAAAAATATACTCAAGAAGTCAAAAAGTTACATAAAGTCAGGAAGTTACTTTTCACATGATGAGCACACAGCAAGTGTGTGCTTTCTGCATATGTATTTCTTGCACTTCACGCACATCGTGCTGGTTTTGCTGTCATGCCTGGGTGGGCACTCCTCACATCTCTTCCGTTTTTTCCTGTCATCTGTGTTCACTCCTTCATTTTCTGTGGGTCTGACTCCAGATCCACCTGCTTGCACTGACTGCAAAAAAGCTGCAGCCGCTGGTGATCGAGGTGGACGAGCGCGTCTCTGGATCTCAGGTGTGACGAGAACTTTTCCCAGCTCCTCCAGGAACAACCGACGTTTGTTCAATTTGCCCTCATTCCAGGTTTGGTTGATCTCACGCCACAGAACGAAGGCATTATACGCTGACACGTCCAAGATGTTGTAGAAGACCACCAGAGGCCAACGGACAGTCCTGCGCTGGCAGCTGTAGGCTGATGTGACTTTGTCCAAATTGTCAACCCCTCCTTTCGTGGAATTATAGTCCAGTATAATTTCTGGCTTCAGGTCCTCTCTTGCACTCAGTGATGCATCTCTGTGCATTGTACTCATCAAAAGGACATTCTTGTTTCTTTTGGGGCAGTAGGAAACTACTGTTGCATTTTCAGAGAAAGCAAATTTTGATGAATGCACGTTTCTGCCCTCCATGTTCAGAATCTCTCTGGGTAGCTCAGGTTTGTTTTTTTTCACTGTTCCAATCAAAGTCAGCTTTCGTTTGAGTAGCTCGACAGCAAGGTTGTACGAGGTAAAGAAGTTGTCACAGGTTATGCAGTGACCTTGCAGCCCTTCACTCATTTGTAGAACCACACGCATCCCCTGGTTTCTCTCAGGTGCTCCACCTGATGGCTTGCCTGTGTAAATCTGCATTTTCCAGGCATAGCTGGACTTGGAATCACAGGCTGCCCATACTTTGATGCCATATCTGGCTGGCTTTTTTGGAATGTACTGGCGAAAAGGACAGCGTCCTCTGAATGGTACAAGGCGTTCATCCACTGTAACATTGGGCCCAGGGTTGTAAAGACGAGGCAGAATGTCTTCCCATTTATCCCACACATCTCTGATTGCCGCTAATTTGTCCCTCTCACGTCGACTGGGTCTGGTTTCACGGTCATCAAAACGAATGACCCGAGAAATTATGTGGAATCTTTCCTGAGACATTGTGGAGCGAAATATTGGCCTTCCACACTCTGTACTCCATAAGCTGGCAGTTGCCTCTCCCTTTGATCTGTACACTCCAGCTAAAATTAGCAATCCAATGTAAGCATTCAAATCAATAAGATCAAGTGGTTTCCATTTCTCACCAAACACACGGCTTCCCTCCAGATTGGTCATATCCAGGATAGTCTTCTCTATTGGTTGTAAATACAGCTCAAAAGCCGAGTGTATGTCGTGGACTCTTGAGATGGCAAATCGTGTTGGACCTGGAATGTTCTTGATAACCATGGATGCTGGCAGTCTTCCCCGCTGTTGTGGGGGTGTAGATGTCCATTCTATTTTACCATCTTTTGACATCCATCGCTCAAGGCTTGATGGTAGCTGTGATTCATCATTTCTCTCTGATGAGGTGGAGGATGTGGCAGCCTCTTCGTCAGAGTAATCCATAGACCATTCATTTTCTGTATCTTCATCAATATTTTCATCAATCTCTGAAGCATCCTCTAACTCTGAAACATCTTCATCTGTATCAGTATCATACTCCAAAACCTGTGAAATTACTTCTTTTACTGTAAATCTTTGGGAGCTCATTTTTGCTGCTGTCCCTGTCGAAGTCTTCGTGCCACACTGAGCAAAAGTGTGGGAAAGCTCATTATTCACTCACAGGGGAGTGAGGAACCAGACATAACAAAAACATACATCAAATAAATGTTTTTTATTTATTTTTTGGGGTCTGTGAAGCTGCCTTTGAAATACCTAGCTTTTAACCAAACCTTATATGTAGGATTTCAGACACCAAGAGAGCTTAAAAATGAGAGCTTATTTTACTATCTGTGTCTGTCAAAGATTTTCATTTGTAATTTGCAATTAATTCTGAACACCATGATTTAGCTTTTTTCAAGTTTGGTTAGGGTTAGAGCACTTTTAGATACACTTACACTTTAGAACTGGAGTTGATGCCCTGACATACATAAAATAAATGTTTTTATTTTGTGTCTGTACAGTTGCTTTTGAATAGCTGCCTATGAGGGTCAAACTGACCCGCGAACATCACAAACGTAATAGTAATTTAGTTTGTATATGTCAAAAAACACCAGCATGTTGAAACTTTGCATGCATGTTCATGATGATAAATTAGAAAAAGTCACAAAATATCAAGAAAAAAAACAAAGGGTTAATATTATTTCAGGTAGCTTGAAAAAATAAATGAAAGGTAATTTTTACCATCTGTGGCTGAAACAATATTTTTCTGTATTGAAATAAGTGTGGAAAAGCAATTTTTTTAGCTTCATAAGGTAGTAAAAAAATAAAATAACAAAATATAACCACTAAATGTTATTATTTTGGGTCGGTACAGTTGCATTAGAGCGTTAAAATATGCGGGTCAAATTGACCCGTGAACATCATGAACGTAATAGTAATTTTGTTTGTATATGTCAAAAAACACCAGCATGTTGAAACTTTGCATGCATGTTCATGATGATAAATGAGAAAAAGTCACAAAATATCAAGAAAAAAAACAAAGGTTTAATAATATATCAGGTAGCTTGAAAAAATAAATGAAAGGTAATTTTTACCATCTGTGGCTGACAAAATATTTTTCTGTATTGAAATAAGTGTGGAAACCCTAATTTTTTAGCTTCATAAGGTAGTAAAAAGATAAAATAACAAAATATAACCAATAAATATTATTATTTTGGGTCGGTACAGTTGCATTAGAGCGTTAAAATATGCGGGTCAAATTGACCCGCGAACATCACGAACGTAATAGTAATTATGTTTGTATATGTCAAAAAACACCAGCATGTTGAAACTTTGCATGCATGTTCATGAGGATAAATGAGAAAAAGTCACAAAATATCAAGAAAAAATATATGGGTTAACCAGTATTTCCAACAACTAGAAAATCTAAGCGGGTCAAATTGACCCGCAACATAACACAAGGGTTAAGATAAAAAAATACAATCGATTCTTATTGTATATAATAAAAGTGCTGCATCTTTTTTTCTTTTTTTACAGCAGTAAATAATACAGAATAGAACAATTATTTGCATTAGAAACAATGAGCAAAGAATACATAATTTTTTTCTAAGAAAAAATCCACAATTAAGGCAACAAGATTACAACTTTATATAGGCATATATGACATAGTTTTGGGGACTTTGGATTGTTTGTTTTGCATCAGCATTTACTCATAGCTTTGACTTAATAATTATCATCATGAAGCTCTGGTAGCTCTGAGTAACTGGAGATATGTCCACCTGAAACAAGTATAGGCCTACATGTTTATTGCCCAGATTATTCCCACAAATGCATCTCCTGCTTTCTTTCATGGCATGATTTATTTTATTAAAATATAGAATTAACTCTGTAAAGATAGTTGTTATATGACGTGACATAAGGGGAGCCCTGCTAGTAGTTACACCGTGTCCCTTAATCATGAAGATTTTTTTTTCTTTATATCGGCCACGCACACTCACGAACTGACTGAACGCTGTGTTGATGTGTGTGACCAGTCGTGTGTGATGATCATTTGACAAAAGTCTGGAATGGATGTTATAATTGGCGAGCGCGCACCCTCGCGCAGCGGCACTGCAGGAGAGCGAGACGCGCCTATGTTCTGGATTCTCCTGCTATTAAAAAGATCGCTATATCATCACATTAAAGGACAACTCCGGCGCAAAATGAACCTTTGGTCTAATTACACATTGTTACCTAGTCAACCGTTATCTGAAATTTGTTTTCATGATTGCCGAATGTAAAGAGTTTTATCTATAAAAACAGTTTAGCCTATAATGCTAGTATAACGCTCAGTATATAGGGCATAGAGTAATGACAAATAAAAATCGCTTGTTATTACCACTAACAAGGCTCAAAATAGCCCCACAGTAACACGGTAGCATAATAAGGGTCCCTACATTCAAACCGAAGCATTGAGAACTTTGTCAGTGTCCATACAGTTTAATAAGAACATATTTTATGCACACAGTCAACTTCGCGAATACAGGAAGAACCCATCTTTGAAATATAGTCTCTACCAGTCGATCTACGAACGCCGATCCAAATGCGCTGGTTAGATGTGAATAAGGTGATAAGGTGAGCGCGACCAGTAGGCAACATGTACATATTGAAGATAAGAAAATGGTTCGTGTTTGTGTTTCTTCCGGAAACAACGGACCATATGAGATTCTGCACAGTTCAGCGCACTTGGATTGGCGTTCGTAGATCGACTGGTAGAGACTATATTTCAAAGATGGCTTCTTCCTGTATTCGTGAAGTTGACTGTGTGCATAAAATATGTTCTTATTAAACTGTATGGACACTGACAAAGTTCTCAATGCCTCGGTTTGAATGTAGGGACCCTTATTATGCTACAGTGTTACTGTGAGGCTATTTTGAGCCTTGTTAGTGGTAATACCAAGCAATTTTTATTTGTCATTACTCTATGCCCTATATACTAGCGTTATACTAGCATTATAGGCTAAACTGTTTTTATAGATAAAACTATTTACATTCGGCAATCATGAAAAAAAATCTCAGATAACGGTTGACTAGGTAACAATGTGTAATTAGACCAATGGTTCATTTAGTGCCGGAGTTGTCCTTTAAGTTGATAATTAAGGGCAGACTAAAACAGCCCTCAGTCCGACGGCCAGCCCGCGAGTTTAATCTCCACCTGTCTAATGTCGTGCAATTCGTTTGTTATGTCAGATGTCTTTTGACAAGACTAAAATTTTTTAACACGCCAAAGTGGCTAGTGGGAGTGACTGTGTTACCCGCCACGCGTGAAATCCACCCGCATTTGGCGGGTGCTAATGTCAAAGCCTGCATCCGTTCGTTTTTATAACATAATTTCCCATCCACGGGACCAACCAAAGCGGTCTCGTCAGGTTCTTCGTTCGTGTTCACTGTGGTTCGTTGTTTAGTTGTCTGAAGCATAGACTGTAAAAACGCTACCAACGCTAGTTGGTGCTCCAGTATAATCAGTCTGCCGAAACTAATCCAGTGAGAAATGTTCCGCGGTGGAAAAATATGTGCGATTAAAATGCGTTAATTTTTTGTGTAATTAATTAATGCGTTAAAGTCTGTAATTAATTATTCTTAATTAACGCGTTAAAGTCCCGGCCCTAATATATATATATATATATATATATATATATATATATATATATAAATATTGGGGTTAGTGATGTGACCCTAAAGGAATGTCTTGTAGTCCCTACTGGCCGTTTGTTTTGTAGTCCAATTGATTTCTTCAAAACCTGATTTCTCCCTTTGCTTTGAACTTTGAGCGCTGCAACTTTGCCGATGTTGTTAATGCTTAAACAGCAACATTAAACACTAGCTAAAGTTAGAAAAGTGAAATCATGTTTTACCACCCTTTAATACAATATAATACAATACAGTTGATTGCCCTTAGTGTATCAACTTGCATGGGGAGTTCAAATGTTAATTTCTTTTGTTTTCTCAGAGAGTTGCCCTCTCTTCAGTTCTTCCAGTTTCTCCAGTCTTACACTTAAAATATGTATTAAACAATACAATTTGGGGGATTATACATTTGATGAATCTATATTTAGGGATGATTAATTGCAGACAACTTTGCAAACTTAAAATAATTCTAATTAAAAATACTAAAAATGAATAAAGTCTGGGCAATGATTAAAGTCAAGACTTCATGGTTGTACTGTGTTCAAGAACACTGTCAGTTTTCAGTATTTCTATGAGCTTTGTGTATTGGAACTATACCAAATCAGCATTTTCACAATGCACTTTCCTTGTCATGCCATAGTTTGGATTGAAGTCTGGGCTCTGACTGGGTCATTCCAGAACTACTACCTTCTTTTTTCCAAGCCATCCCTTTATAGTTTAGCTGTGTGCTGTTGAATATCGTTGATCTGGAAAATGTATCTTCAACCTAAATGCGGATCTCTGACTGACTCAAACCGCTTCTCTCCAAGTGGTCCAAAAGCATCCCCAGTGCATGATGCTGCCACTACTATTTTTGATGTTAGTTTGGTTTGTGCCAAACATTCTTTTTGCTTTAGGTCAATCGACCTTGGACTAATCAGACCACAAAATTCTTCCAGAAGGTTTGGAGTGGCTTAAGTTTTGTCACATGTCTTCTAGCAAACTTTAGCGTGATGTAATGTCGGTCTTTTTCGAAATTGGCTTTCTTATTGCCATTCTCATGAAGAGAGACCGAATCATTGAAGTGTT
The DNA here is from genome assembly GCA_030378365.1 of Hybognathus amarus. Lineage (NCBI taxonomy): Eukaryota > Metazoa > Chordata > Actinopteri > Cypriniformes > Leuciscidae > Hybognathus > Hybognathus amarus. The sequence goes on from JAQIUQ010001508.1 coordinate 42,732, forward strand.
GAAGGAATTGTTGATGTCTATGTAGTTTCCCCAATTTCATCCAAGGAACTCTGCAGGTCTGTCAGTGTTGTAGCTGGCCTCTGATCATTTATCTGGCAATTGACCTTTTGGCCTTGATTATTCGATCTGGTTGATGGCCTGAACTTAGTAATGTTTGGATTCTGCCATGGTTTTTCCATTTGGTTACAGCGAATATCCCAGTGTTCCTTGGCAAACATATGACCCTTCTAGTATTTTTATAACCTTGTGAGGGCATTTATTCCTCCAGACAATTTCACTCCAAGGTTTTACAGGTGGTTTCATGGTCTACATCAGACCGCAGGACTGATCTGATCTGGTTCAGTTTCGAAATGTCAGAATAAAACTAACTCTGTTTAACACTGGGGTTATTCAGAGTTTGTGTTCCGAGCTATACTTTTAAATGTGATACAGCGCAATAAAAGCACATTGCCCATGGTGTGATATGCAACAAACAAAAGTATCTGTCAGATGCATGTGTGTGTAGACCAACAAATAAAATTTAGTGATGCTGGAACATTATGTGAACACTATTTGAAGTCTTCCTTGACAGATTGACAAACTAGATTGAAAAACTATAAACTATGAGTTCTATATTATAAATTCTGCTTAGACCAAGGGTTTTCAATAGGGATGCACCGATACCGATACCGGTATCGGGTATCGGCCTTGATACCACATTTTTTAAAGTACTCGTACTCGTTAAAAGTCCCCCGATACCGGGGACTGATACCACGGTCTGAGAAATGGGTTAATCACAGGCGCCGAGTGCCCGCTCCCAGGCCCCGGCTGCAGCTCAGAGCGGGGAGAAGGCGAGGCGAGACCTGTCAGCCGCGTGGACCAAGTCGGTACTAAAAAAATGTAAACGTCACGGTACCAAGTCCCGGTGGTACCGAATACCTGATCAAACCCAGTTCCGTTTGCACATGCATGCACGAAGGGCGTGAAGTTGCGTCATCATCATGAAAGCGCTGAGACATGGCGACCGGCGGCGCTGCTGATGTGTGTCTGTGTATATTAAACTGCCAAACGACTGTTTAAATATAAAACCTGCATGTTCTGCTTGTCTCTGTGTGAATGAACAGTGCAGACGCGCGGTTTCATTTAACGTTAGCTACCTCTCACACACACTAAAGCTCGAAGTGACGCTCGCGCTGTTCTCCGTCTCTGCTGCCTCACGATATGATGACATGATTCATGATTTCATCTCCGAGAGTCACTTCATGAGTAACGGTAGGTATTTTACCGTTTCATTTGAGAAAAACGATCGTCATATCATTTCTTTTACTAGGTGTTTCTCAATGTCAAGGATACTTCCCTTTGACATTGAGAAACGCCCAATGTCTATGTATCAGACACGCACAGAAACTCAAAGGTCTTCACGGCAACCCGTCAAAATAAAAGTTTGGTAAGAAATTGACAGAAATAATTATATTAGGCTACTGTACAATAGATTTAACTACGTCTCTATTAATCAAAATTGCTACTACTAATAATGTGTGCATAAGGTTGCTTTTTCTCTTGATTTTTTATAAGCAATATTTCTCAATATCATCAATATTTTCGTATAAACAGCATGTAGCCTTCAATGCTTTCATAAATGTATCATCATAAATAATAGTCATTGAATTGAATTTTTTTATTTAACTATTTGGAAAAAAAGAAAGAAAAAAAAAGAATATATATATATATATATATATATATATAATGAAATAAAATATAATTAAATAAATTGGAAAAATAGTTGATTTTAAATCATGTTTTTTTTTTTATTAAGTACTCGATATCGGTAATTGGCGAGTACTGAAATGCAAGTACTCGTACTCGATACTCGTTTTCCAAAAAGTGGTATCGGTGCATCCCTAGTTTTCAAACTGCGGTCTGGGGACTCCTGATATACTCCTCAAGTGCTGTTCACCAGTAGCGGTTCTAAGCACGGGCGGAACCGGACAGTCGCCCGGGGCGGCATTTCTTCAGGTCACATGGGGGCGGCACGAGCACGAGCCGCGAAGTTTTTCTATTTTTTATCATTTCGATTCAGTTATTGGCAATGGCGCCCTGCTTGCTGAGAAGGTGCCGTGCGCAGAAGCGATGTCAAGGGGATCTCCTAATTAGTTCACGTAACGAGTCTTCGCGCACTTGAGGTCGTTATTTCAAATCCTCTATGTTTCAAATAGGCGCACGGGAAGTGCGCTCATTATGCGAAATACCAAAGGTGACATGTCAAAAATTTCAATATGTCAGAAATTTGAAGATAATGCAGTTAGCTATCATCATGTATTTTAGGCAGAAAAAATTAGCTCATTAAAATTTTTTGAAAACCCAAGTCTGCTGAAAATATAAGATCTGGGCATGCCAAAAGATTTAGAAAAGTTTATTTTTCAGGAGCAAAAAACAATACGATAGAAGACTGTAGAAACATGAGCAGGTACTGTTGAGAAGAGAAATTTTTCTTTGCTGTTAGATTTTTTTTTTTTACATGACTCATATTTTAAGACAAATCATAAGTAGTAAAATAACATCTGAGGTTGTGGGAGATCTTGGTGTTTAAAGGGAGGCTCGCTCCTCCCTCCCGTTTCATGCATCGTGAAAAAAAAACGATCATGCACGCACATTTCTTAAAGCAACAAAAACACACTATTTTCAGATTGATGGTCTACCTCAATGATGGCTCATTCTGTGAACTGTAAAATGTGAACATGGCTGCTTTTGATTACAAAGTATAATGATGTATATAAAATGCAGTCGAGCCATGTCATATCATACAGCTAGTTTTGCTGGTGATTCACTGGAAGCAGCAGTATGATGAAACATTCCATAATCAGTCATATAGCTATATGTGTAACATTATGGGGAAAACTCATGGTAACAACAGCTATCTGGAATAATATTACAACAGCTTATTATTATCATTATTCGGCTAAAGTTAGTCCTGAACGTAGGCTAGTGTTATTGCTAATAGTAGGCTACAATGTTATGGCTATACATCAAAGTAGTCGCACACTAAATCCCTACAATCTGATATTCGCTAGAGCTATCCAAGTTTAGCATAGACAGTAAAAGAAGTGGACAGAGCCATCTCATTGGAACTCCACTGAGACAAGTGAAGCCCGTTTTTGGCGATTTTTAAAAAAAAATATTATTATTATTTATTTATTTATTTTAGCGCTTCCGTCCCTGACGCGCATACTCAAACCGACTCAAACAGAGCTTGACGACGTAGATGTGACGAGAGCAACCCGTCTATCTTCTAGTGGCTGTGGCATGAGAAATCTGAATCATTCCCTTCGAAACATGCAGAGGTGGAGAGTGTGGGTAGGAGCTGTCCATGAGCTAGAAGCAGGAGAAACTTTTGCTAGGTATTCTGATTAATTATTTTATCATTTTGCATCCATGTTTCTCCCGATTGCCCTCAAGCTTCTCCTCCTGTCCATACCGTAATCTCTCTACTGTGCGACAGAGAGTCGCTTGGGTGTGACGCAATTGTTAGTTTACTTTTACAAAAAAACTGCTTCTACGGGGCCATAACATAAGCTACAAGGTAATAGAGCATTTTATACATTGTCATGTTTCTTTAGAAATAAATAAAGGACAAATGGGGTCTTCAAACGCCTCAGGATTAAAGTTATTCGCTGTCAAAGTGACGCAAGTGAAGTTCTGCTACAAGATGGCAGCTCCCGCGAGGCTTCAACTTCCGGTCGATGGATTACCCACTTGAACTTTAGTCAGGTTTCACTCATATTTTTTAAATAATTATATTTTCACACACAGTTCACATACAAAAAAGTCCTTACTAGAAGCTACTCCCCTGTCCAGAAGAAACAGTGCAACCTATTCATTGAGTTCAAGCCTTACTAATTATTATTAGTTTCTTTGACGAAAAACAACGGCCTATTCCCTCTCTACATATCCTCCTCCTCTTCTTGGGGATTGCCTCTTCCATGTTAAATGTATCTGGTCCGTTGATAGCATAGGGTTGATTGATGCTGGCTTATGGTTCAGCTCCGACTTCGCTTGCAGGCACCATGCACGAGCGCAAAAACAAACAACTCCCCCCCTTGAGTGGTGGTTGTACCCATTTGTTTTTTGATTACAGATCTCAGAGCCTAGGCTGCCTACAGAGACTTTTTTTTTTTTTTTTTTTGACAGCCTGCTTAAGGGGGCAGGCAGCTTGCGGATCGTTAGGAAAGATTAGATGAATGTGATAATAGCTTGTTTTCACGTGACGTCACGCCACTGCGTTGCCATGGCGCGAAACGCAGATGGAGGGCAGGAAGTGAATTTCTATATTAGGAAGCACTATAACACACTCAAATGCCTATGTTTTGTGTTGTTTATGGTTGCTCAAATCGATCAAACCACGAAGAGTTTTTATCGTGTGCCAAAAGTTGTTGTTCATAAGGGGGGAAATACAAGAAATTGACAGAAAAACACCGGTAAAAAATGCCTTGTAAACCTAACTTACGTCTGCGGTCGGGGGAGCCGAATGGGAAAATGCCCTTGTGTTTGTACAGTGTGCAGTGATCACTTAGTCAAATGTGAGTTAATGCATTATTTATGTGGCTTATAATTACATTATTCAGGTGTTTAAATACACTTATGTGGCTGTTTATGTAACGTACCAGTTTCGGAACTTTGTAAAGTCAAAGCTTGTCTGTAAGACGAGTTAGTTGCTGATATCTACAGCCTCGATGGCAGGCAAATCTCTCAATTCAGTTGAAAATCGGTCCTCTTCATAACTTAAGGATCACATCCAACATATGTTTCGATTTTCTGTTTATATATTTCTCTTGTAATAGCGTCTAAAGTAGTACAGTACGGATTTTCGTCCATTGCGCTCTTCACTCCTTGCCCTTCATCTGCAGTCCGTGCGTAAACACAATCACGTGACTGCAAACCACCTATTTTTGTTTGGGCCTGAAATCACTGATACAACCTTTAAGTAGTTAAACAGTTTGTAAAATTAACTATTAAATAATTTGAAAATATGTTACTTGAATGAAAGCAAAGAAAGCCAAATAAATCATCAGATGTAGTAAATAAATGTTTTATAAAGATATGTATTATAGAGAAACATGTATGCATGAATATGTAAAAAAGCCCTCTGAGCGATACAACAAACCTGCAGCCACTGCATGTGTGGCTTTAAACATCTTATTTTTGTCTTCCTCTTTAAATATACACTACTAATGTATTTTGGCTCTTACTTTCTCTCACACAATTAAACATGCTGTCTGCATAGGAATTGCAGTCAAGACCAGATACCACAGTGACAAGTCAGGTGACGGCAGTGAAGAGGTCAGTGTCTGCCACTTGAAAGCTCCAGATGAGTTGAAAAGGTCAGCTGATCACTAATGGTGCTGTCTAGCAGTAGAGGAATAACCCAAGGTCTTGGAGAATTGATTTGCATTGGGTTGCTTGTGCTTATTTATCCAGTTTTCTTAGATAACGAATTATGAAGCTTATTCACTGTAGTCTTTTACCTATGTAAGTTATAAAATCAACACATCCAAAATAACATAAAAAGAATGTTTTCTATAGAAAGATGATATGTTTTTTTTTTTTTTTTGTGTGCATTATTGAGAGATCATCTGATCATTACTAAACGTCCAGAACAAGGCATCACTGTTCCGACAGTGTTTCCATTACACTCTTGTATTATATGACATAATCGACAATTTAAAAAGTAATAAGATAGTTTAATGCCCTAAAAGAGACAGCAGAAAATGGATCGCTTTTACAAAAAAGGACAAGAAAAAAAACCTTCTTCCTGTTGCCGTATGACCTATTTGTCCTCTCGCATGTTCTTTTCTTCTTTCAATGACACTCCAGTTCTGTAATAGTGTTTTACTGTAAATAGATTAAACTTTTAATGTAGGAAGTGAGACACACCACTGATCTCCTTTTAAGGCCATGGCTATGAAGAGTGGTCACTCTAAAGCTTCCTGCTGACTCTTGAGTACTGTCAACAACCTTGCAAAACTGGCCTGCTCAGACATCCTGATATCCTCTTGCTGACCATTTAACCAGAGCCGGAAAGTAAAGAGGGGAATTTGCGTGCCCTGTTCATTTAAATTATTATATCTCTACTTAAAAGTTTTAGTCCACACACCAATAACAATTCAGTCATTATTTACTCACCCTCATGTAGTTCCAAGCCCATACAACTTTTTTTATTAATCCTCAGAACACAAAAATATTTTTTTAAATAAATAACATTTAAGAAATGTCTCTCATAAGACTCCAGTGGTATTATTTTTTCAGTTCTGCAAAGCCCTCTAATGTGCTTTCAGGAGAGAATCATTCATGTGAGATTATTAAATGTTGCCCAGTTTGTGTACAGCATTCCTAAAAAAATAAAACCATCTCAGAGATTAAGGTCATAATAATGGGAAGATTAAACCCGTTAAATTTCAAGGAAAAAGCTCGAAATACAATCTTGAGAATAAACTCATTAAAAATTGAGAATATAGTCATTGTGTTTCGATAAAAAAACTAGTTAAATTTCGAGCAAAAAGTTCGAAATACAATTTTGAAAATAAAGTCATTAAATATCAAGAATAAAGTTATTGTGTTTCAGAAAAAAGTTGAATGGAAATAGAGAATAACACATTCGATCATTGCATAGCCTACCGATAGAGGACATGGCAGACATGGATCAGTAGTCAAGCTATATTTTAGACTATTTCAGTAACAAAGAAATACTATCAACTTTAGCAGTAATGTATTGCATTAAAAGCGTCACTGAATTTGCTCGTGCAGAACTTTACTGATAAAAGACGTTTGAGCCGTCACTTGAACAATGAAAATCGCTGGCCCAAATGTTCTCTGGAATATGGACTTTGATCAATTAAAACCGTGTGTACTGCATTTAATGGCTGTATAGAGGGTTATAGTCGTTACATTCTGTGGATGGAGGCGTACCAATAACAACCAATAATGACCCTAAAGTAATAGCCAGTTAGCTACTTCATAAAAACAGTTAGCCTACTGGCATAGGAGGGTGTCCCGAGAGCTCCGCGCTGACATGGGGGCCGAAAATGGTAGTGTGGCAGCAATACAAAGGTTTTTACAAAGTAACCATGGAGACAGTTTCTCGAAACACGACTTTATTCTCAAAATTGAATGAGTTTATTCTCAAGTTTGTATTTAGACTTTTTTCTCAAAATTTAATGATTTTTTTCTCTAAACACAACGACTTTATTCTCCATATTTAATGAGTTTATTCTCAAGATTGTGTTTTGACTTTTTTCTCGAAATTTAACGAGTTTAATCTCGCATTATAATGACTTTAATCTCAAGATGGTTTAATTTTTTTATTATTGTTTGGCCCTAATCCTCTTCCGTACTCTTCTTTTGTTGTACACTGTAAAAAATACTTTTTAAAAATCTGTGAAATTTAGGGTAAAAAACAAAACAAAAACTGTAGCAACATTTTACAGATTTGAATCAAATGTACAGTAAAAGAGGTTTTTTTTTCTGATATCAACCAACCTATACTAATATCTGATTTGTAACTCTATAATACACTGACAGCCACCAAAAACGGGTGGTGATGAGAAACTCATATGATAAATCAAAGATCACCACAAGCAGATTTTCCACAAGTTGAGAAGGTAAATACTAGTAAATTGAAGGTTTACAGTGTCATTCACACAAATACTAAAAACCATCATGAGACGACATAAAAAAATTGCAATAAACATTTATTTAACAACATTAAATAAAACCCTAATGTATATAACTGATTAAAAAATAAGAAGCCGCTGTTATTTCAAGAAAATACATCTAATGGAAAGTGTCATTTAGGGAATTCTGGGAATGTCAGTTTATGTTGTTTCACTGTAAATTATACAATGACTTGTTCTTTGCACAGAAACTGTATTTTACTGTAAAAATGTTATTACATTTTAGATCTATATTACATTTATTCAGTAAAGAAACTTTTATGGTCTTTTACTGTTAAAATCAGGATAATTTCTTTACAGTGTGCAGCGCTTCCAAGACATTCTTGAGCAAACATTGTAAGAGCTACGAGGTGAAAATATTTTGTAAATAGAGACTTGTTTACAAATTTAAAGCTGGAAATAATAATAATAAAGTTGTAGGATTCTAAAATAAGAAACAAAGAAATGTAACAATGTGTTGTAAAATAAATAAAAGCTATTTGAGATTCTTCACCACTTTTACATCAATATGCAAATTTGTACAATCTGCAAAAAAAAAAAAAATCTTTTTGAAACACATGATTCGCTTTGGAAGATTATCAACTCATGCTGGATAATACAATTCTTCAGGAATTGCTCAAACTTGTGGAGTTCATGCTGCTTATTAAAGCAAAGGATGGACATACAGTATCAAATACAAAAAAAAATCTGATGTTTTCTAATCATTTTTGGTATAATTTGAGAAAAAAATATCAATATAAGCATTTAGTAGTCTCAAACTTTTGGACCCACTCTGCTTAGTCGCAGATGAGCCAGTAAGCCCTTCAGTTCACAACAAAATCACAAAAAAATGTTTTATGCAATGAACCTTATATGAGTGCTACAATATAGTAGGGTGACCAACTGTCCTGTTTTCCCAGGACATGTCCTGTTTTCATATAACAATATAACCATTTTCTATCCATACAGAGGAGGCATAACCTACTTTAAATGTATTAAAAATTAATAAGGTATCTTTGAGTAAACTTCGAATATCATTTGAGTAGGCCCATCTGTTTGCCTGGCAGAGTGTCCTGGTTTTTGGTAATCAAAATATGGTCACCCTACACTATAGTCTGCAAAAAAACCAGAAAACAGATTTAATTTGGCTTCCAAATATAACATGGCAGCAATTATTCCTCTGTGTATTACAAAAAAAGTCCTATATCAACAGTGTTACTTTTTTTTTTGTGTTGAAAGTCAACATCGTTTGAGTTTATTGGTGTGAATGTTTCTCAGATATTTGGCCTGGAATTATGACATCAGTGTGTGTCATTGGCGGGTGAATTAGTGTGGTTATTTGTGATGACTGTGCACTGCAAAAGAACCTTTTTTTTCTTAGAGGGCAAATGAAGTTGAAGTTAGCTGGGTCAGAACAAGGTGCCTCATGTTACTGGCAATACAAGGGTCATGGTGGCACGCCAAACGTTTCTGTTATTTGCTATTTAAGCATTCATTGGCCTTTGGGATATGAGTTTGTTCTACATTTTTGCCTGGGGTGGTTGTTTTAAACCTGGACAGTGAAACAGCTTAAAGTTAATTTGTAATCTACACTCCTTTTAGTGTCGTTTAATCAACACTGTCTCTATATGGAGATTCCTTTCTTACAGTGGTCTTTGTAGCATGTCCTATAAAGAATTAGTCACTCTGTTTGGTTTGTTACCCACCTTAACTTCTCCTAACATTACGTCTAAAGAAAATGCAGTCATCTGCAGAATATTTCTCAAAAAGTCCTCACACTCTGCCTTTTTCTCATTTAGCTAATACCATATCAGTGTTGCATCTAAACAGACACCATTGCCATTATTTGTACTATGGTGACTAGGAAAGAAACGGCATGTCTTTTGAGGCAAGTTTGGAAATTCTCCAAAGCTGTTATGTTGCAGAGATCCACTCTAAAGTCTATGATGAGTCCTTCAGGATGGAACCATCATAAACATTGTTTGTGTTAAGAAACTGAATGCTACTACGCTATAATATATTGCTGATGGTATGAGGGGTATTATACAGCATGTGTATTTCAACAACCAGTCTTTGGGCTGATAGATATGTCACATTCCCTTGAGCGAATAGACTGTCTGTAGCGAGATGCAGACAGGATCTGTACATGGCAGATCTACTGCGGATGAAGAAGACGCCAAAAGTCATAAAACAGTCGTATAGATAAAAACTGAGCTGGAGGTCTAAGAGCAGAGTGAGGCTTGAACCTCCCTTTGGCTTGTTTAATACGTCATTGTTGTATATAAATATGAAATTGTTATCATTGTTTCAGCATTTGGGAAGCAATGAAAATTACTGCTTTGCTCAAGTGAACTTGCTGTTGATTTTATGGAAGTAGTTCACCCAAAAAGAAAAAAAAATCCTGTCATCGTTTACTCATTATGTCGTAAACCCATATGAGGTTGTTTCCTCCCATGGAACACAAAAGATGATTTTCCAAAGAATACTTTGACAGAGAGAGAGAGTTCATGGTTGTCAGATTGCAAATATTAAGTACAGTAAATCAATGGGCAGAAAATCCTTAAAAAAAAAACAAAAACACAAAAACTCTGATTGGGGGATTTGAACACTTGACATCAAACTTTATCTTTTTTCTTCAACAAAAGTTCTTATTTTTTACACTGCTTGTAGTCTCGTCTTTTTTGTCAATGATATTGAATGTTGAAATAGTCACAATTATTGTTTAAAGGTACAGTGTGTGATTTTTCAGCGACATCTGGCGGCTCAGCCCACTGCTCACCCCTCCCTTTCGAAGAAGCTACGGTGGCTAAAACGGGACAAACATCTCATCGCCTGAGACAGTAGAGAATAGCCAGAGTAAGCCAAGAGAGTGTAACATTGTGACTGTCTCTGTACCACAGTCCATCATAAACCACATCATGGATACAGTTTACAAATCCATAGTCAGGTGAGGATCAAGGGTCTTTATAAATAATAAAATAATGATTGTCTCACAAACGTAACCAGCACATTTCTCCCCACATACCAAACCCATAATACAGCGAGGGAGAAGGACCACATGAAACTATGCAGCTATATTGTTTTCTAACAGGGTATTAAAAGTTTAGCTGGCTAATATGAGCTGTTACTGTGGCTGAACTGGTTAAAGCGTAAAGCCTTGTTTATACTCGACGTGTCCGCATGAGCCCAAAAGTGCGCACGGCAAAATTACATGATTGTAACAGCGCGCGAACCTCCACATCCCATAGACACCATTTACTACACACGATAGGCTTTTTGAAAACTCTTCGCGATTCGACTTAGATCTTCCAAGATCAACGGGTTTGTGATTCCTGTAACATACCGTTTTACGGTCAATGACATGAGTACTAATCAGCTGTCTCATGAATGTAACCAGCACATTTATCCCCACATAGCAAAGCCATAAGACAGCAAGGGAGAACTAAGTTACATGAAACAATCCAGCTACATATTTTACACCACTCACAAGGGAAAAAATCACTATATCACAACACTGTGCCACACTGTGGAACTACTATACTGTGGTATATTCAACCTTTATAATATATTACCAAAACCCATTGAGATGGTACATCGACTTACAATAGGTTGAATGACACGTCTGCTGTAGCCTGAAGGTGTCTGTATCACTTTTACTAGCACTTTGTAAAGTCGGGTTTCGGGTAGTTCCTCAAAATCACTTCTGTCTGTGGTGTCTGTGACACTAATGATTTTATGCATTTTTTTGAAATATATAATTTGCGAAAAGGAAAAAAAACAAACAAACAACTTAAGCATAATTTAATGGGACATTTTGGGGGCCCCTAGCTCAGGGCCCAAGGCAGTTGCCGACCTTTGCCTAATGGTTAAGTCCGCTCCTGGTTTTTCTGTGTTTTCAGCAAGCGGCAAACATTCTAATCTGAAAGCTGAAGCCTACCCGGAAGTGCGCTAAACTGCAATACATCTCAAATCCGCTAGAGGTCGGTCCCAAAAGGAAGCAAATATCCATAGACGTCATGTTAAAATCTCCGTTTTCATAGCATAAATTCATATGTTTACAGTTTGGTCCCATGGACTTTTATTGTAATCTTCAATATGTCCTGCGTGCCTGACAACTGTGAGGGGTGAATTTTTTTTAACTCCTTAGTTTAGATCATGTATTTAGATATAATATGTATGTAAATAAGGGCGGTTAACTTTGATTGACAGCTGATAACAGGCTGCGCCGAGTGAATTTGACGTCTCGGCCATGATCTGACACAACACATCATACCACCTCTGTATCCTTTCTGAAACTTTTGTATTTTGTATTTTCCAGTATGGCGCTGCCCATACCCCCCATAAACAGCCTCAAACGTGTTCTTCAGAGTCTATGGGTGACGTCACAGACGCTTTGTCCATATTTTTTACAGTCTATGGTTTTCAGCTGCAGTTATTTGACCAGTACTACTGTAATTCCCATCCAGTTGTTTTTTTTTTTTTTTTTTTTTTTTTTTTCAAAATGTCAGTTACCTTTTTTTTATAATAATTACAAAACAATAAGGGACATCATGATAAGTTTGTGGTTGCATGAAAAGAAATAAATCTTTTTATACCTGGAAACCAGCTACAGTATATCTACAGCATTCTCTTGCTCTTCTTTTGATATTGAGACTTTAAAAGCCAAACAAATACTAGCAAGACAAGACAAATATGTATCAACATTGGAAGATATCCATGGGTGTTTCATTTGAATGGGTGCATCTCTTGCAGCTGTGATGCTTGTGCACATCGGAAATGGCATCAGCTATATTCCTGGCATCAGGAGACCTTTAGTAGTTTGATATCCTTAACACTTCACAACTGTCTCCGGTTTTTGAAAGACTGTAAAGTTTATATAAAGGCAGGATGCAATAACTTGTGCTTTATAACTTGGTAACAGTAAAACAGACAGGAACTGCATGATTTTGCAGCTGTATTTTATTCATTTCAGGCTTTTGAATTCTTTTTTGGATTTCATATTTAAATGTTTAAATGCTTCAAATCATCTTCATGTTCCGTTTTACTACCTCCCCCCACCCCCCATTTTTCCCTATCCCTATTAAAGACATACCACTTTTTCCAGCTCTGACAGATTTAACATCTGCACAAAGGGCAGTATGTCAGACTGTGAGTTTCAGAGCCGAGCAACTGTAAAACGTTAAAAGACGTTGTCCTTTGCTGGCTTCTGTTACCATTCTGACTTGATGGATTAATAAAGAAACTGAGACAAGACAGTGGGAAGGTTTCTCCATCTGCATCTCTGGGGCAGGCCTCTATCCATCATGTCCCATCTCATTCTCTCTTCATTCTGACTTTCTCACTCCTCTGCTTGGCCTCAGCGTTGGCCTGTACAGAGAGTGGCTTACAATAAGATTAGGCCTCCTAGCAGAGACCAATGAATAGAGCATGTTTGGGACCTTTGACAACTTTTTAAAGGTAGCATCATCAATCACGGCTCTTTTTATTGTCCATAGTTTGATTCATTCATCAAGATCTTTTTTCCACAGCTATCCCATGTGAAACAATGCAGCAAAGACGTTTTTGTCGAGGAAACAACCTACAAGTTTAATCGCATGTAGTTAAGATGAACATGAGTTGTGTTTTGTCATTTTGTCATCCTGACAGAGATATTAGGTAAACAGAATAAGATAATGATGACTCAGCCATTGATTCACATAAAATGGATTTATTAATGATCGGCAGTGCTGATTACACAGTGTCGTTTTTTTAGACTCATGGATCTGGGAATGTTTTTCATGTCTTTCAAACCACAAGACATGTCATTTCATGATACTGAGGGTCAGGACTTGTGGATGCTGCCAGTTGTGGTTACACGGTGAAGTTGTGTACCAAAATTACTTGTTAAACTTTTCCTTATGTGGATGAACTTGACTTTGGCCATTTGACTATGTTTTTGTGTGAACATTATCTCTGTTCCAAAACCTAGTTGCTTCATTGTTGCCTCATTAGGCAGAATTTTAAGGTATTGCTGTTCCAAAAGATATGCAACTTTATTGCTCTGCCTCATATAATTCCTTCTTTTGGCCAAATTCTAAGCTAGCATTGCATTTATTTTTCACTGTGAGGGCAATTCCATAATGCATTTAAAAGTTAATCCAAGATAGCAACTATAATAAATAAAATTCATTCAATACTGGAAAGTATTGATAAAATATATTTTAAAATACGTATCACATTACTATCATATCACTTGTATTGTAAGTGAAGTTTTCTGTGCACTTTGCATTTGTGTGGCACACTGATTTCCTGCCTACTTTTGGAAAGTGATGTTCCAACTGAAATGGGTTTTCAAACTTGGGTCCTAAGATCCACATTTGGGTATCTAGGGGTCTGACGATTTACGGGATTTATACATCAGGCTTGTAAATCTAAAGTATTCTAATGCTGGCTAGAAAAAAACACACATCTAATATAATGTAATTTATAAAATAACTTTAAATCAGATCATTTGTAAAAACATGTTTTCATAATTGCGTATTTTTTTCACACAGTATAAAATGTGTTTATTAGTGCTGTCAAACGATTAATTTTTAATCGCAATTAATCACGTCAGTTAACTCGCGATTAAATCGCGCATTTTTATCTATTCTAAATTTCTTTTTGTCCCATTACTTTTTTCTCATTTTGATGCTCTTATCAAAATCTCTTTTTATTGAAAACAACATTGGCACATACTGTACTGTGTTCAATTTCACACATTCTCACTTGGAGCAAATCTCTCACACAATGTAACACTGTCCATCAATAAAAGGGTGAAAGAAATACTGACGAGGTCCTGATATTGACAAGGGGCGGAGAAGTCGCATCAGCTGTGTGTGTGTGCTTGGCCATCATCAAGTGGTGTTTCAGACTGGACGTGCTACGATGATCGCTCAGTTCACAACGACAAAACACAGATCACTTTGGTCTTGTCAATGGAACCATTTGGCAAATTTTAAAAGTAAAGTTTCCATTCAGAATCTTATTGGCATCTTATTTTGGCTCTTTGGTCCGACGAAGCAACAAAACGTCCTCACGCAGCGCAAGCCATTGAAATGAATGGGTTTCATATCACAAAGCCACGCATGCCACGTTCTGTTGCAAAAGCATGTGAAAAAACTACAAAGTTTGCAAGGCCAAAAAGGCCGTTAATCGCACAATAAAAAAATTGACGCCGTTAAAATGGGTTTGCGTTAACGCTGTTAGTAACGCATTTAACTGACAGCCCTAGTATTTATACTTGGAAATATACAGTATAGCTGCCTTTTATATTTTCTAAAGAGGGTCCCTTTCAAGAAGATCATAAAATATTTGTGGGTCTTTGACATCAAAAAGCAAAAAAAAAAAAAAAAAAAAAAAGCCTGTCTTGTGAGATTCCATTTCAGGTAGTATGCTGGTGGGGCGGAAGAGATACTGGGAGCTCAGGTCAGTCAGCGAATTGAATCTTGCCACTCCAAAACTTAACAAATTCTTAGTTCTTTATCACTCAACACATTATGCTTGTGTTCCCCCACCATAAAACCTCCATCTTGGACAGCATGCCGAGAGCTGATCTCACTTTCATGGACCGAGCATAGCAAATATTTTCTTTGAGCAGAGGAACCCTCACAGTTACCTTCAAAAACGAAGCCACAAGATCACAGTGGAAGCTGAAAGAGCTTTTTAAGAAGCTGAGAGTGCTGTTTTCAGATTTCTTTCTTTTGTTTTTTATAGACGCCATAAAGCATCTAATCGGTATTCTCGCCGCCCAGGCCGCAGTGCTGCTTAGTGGATCTTGGCTTTGATATGGCGTGGTACATCTGGAATGAATGTGTGCTTGTGACAGTCGTTTGCTGCATGGTCCCACATTAAACATCGGTGGCAGGAATTCCCAGACGACAGGAAGAAATGATCTAAAGCCCTGCAAACTGTGTGACCAAGATGTGCGGTGAACGCTTTACACCTCTGGTTGCATTCTAGATACTTTTCGCATGTCAAGACACAAGACAGATTTGTTTTGAGAAAAATATGCTTTGGGTCTGAACAAATGTCTTTGTTTTGAAAAGGAAGGAAGTTGCATTTACAGACGTGAATTGATGTCAGTGCACTCATGTGTTATGAATGATGGCGAAATGTAGAACTCGATAATTTTCTGACAGAGTATTGAAGGAGATGACAGATTGAGCACATGGTGTTTTCACAACATGGAGGAATTTAGCGTATTAAAAATGAGATGTAATGTAATGAAACTTTAATGGTAGTCCAGAGCGTTCAACAAACACATTATCTATCTGCAAGGTCTCATTAGCTAGAAGAGAACGCAGTCCTCCTGCAAGTTAGATGTTTTGTGAAGAGTTTTAGGGTAAAACTTGGTAACTTTATACTTGGAACTATTTTGACCCCCTTCTTGTGCTCTTTTCTTTATTTAATTTCAGCCACTGTGTACATATCTTGCTGTATGAATTTGATTTAACCACAAACTATGCAGATACAGGGTCAGATTGCTTGCTTTCGTGACTGTGCCTATTATCAATGTATTTCAGTTCACAGTGAAACATGACTTGAGTTTTTTGTTTGAATGGGACATGCAGACACTCACACTTGTCCTTAACCATAATCGTCCCATATTTAGCTCTGCATCAAGCAAAAAATTACCATTTGTAACTTAAAACAGGGTTAGCATCACTTTTAACCCATGGTTATGAACCTGATAACAGTCCTAATGCTGAAGTTCAGTTCTATGAGAATGTTATTGCAAATAGTTTAGCAAATGACTACCAATGATAAAATAAACAGTTCATACCTCATTAAATATTCATGTTCTTTGTACAAAGACACTTTCACATGCAATGTTTAGTTTTAACATCTGTGCAAGAATTCAAATGTCAAACAGTGATGGCAACCACAAACTTGAGTAAAGAAGCTTGCTTGCATGCTGACATTTTCACAGATGGAAAAGCTGTCATTGAAGCAAGTATTTGTCCAATCAGTTGTTTACCTCTTAAATATACAAATAAGAACTTTACAGATGTCCAGTGTGAAATCTTAAAAAGTAAGGTCACATTTACTCTTGTTCTTTCTCAGGTGAGATCCAGACATTTCAATCCACAAGTTTCCGGGGGCGCTTCCTGTAAAAATAAAGTGGGTGGAAGTAGCATTCCAATGGTATCTTGTGTGTTAGTTAACGGAAGAGGCTAGCAGTTTTTCTGAGAATTATTTTACTATTTAAAGACGCAAATCTTTATGAGAGATGTCGTTACGGAGCTCAGGGACAACATGTGCTGTTCGCGGTTATTGTATGACCAGACTGGACTAAACTAATTCAGTGGCTTAAAAGTGATTGTTTTGAACATAAGCCGAAAACGAAAATCAGAGTGATCCTGCCAACGACTGAAGTTTGCATCACCTCCCAAAAGACAACGAATCTTCCTGTGTACATTAGTTTAGCTTACTGTGTTCATTAGTGTATTCTATAAACTCTATCAGCATGTGATTGAATGTTCTCTACTGATGTTACACCTAAAATCAGGATCAGAAGCCTGAGTTGACAGAATACCAAATGTGCCAGTTAATGTATTCAAGTGGCACATTAATTTATAATTTTGAATAAACTCCAAAGCACAATGACTAAGTGTGTATTTTTTATTTTAATTGTTTGTCAGCTCACACAACTGTCTGTCACCATGCCTTGATGAGTATTGATTATTAATAATGTTATTATAATACTCCCAACCAACTACTGCGGAGGGTAAAGGTACTGTTATTTCACCCTTTTTAATTTCGTTGAGGTTGTGTTCCCACACTGTTAGCTAGTTTGGATCGCTATAACTTGAATGACTCAACTGTTGAATGAACGAGTGTTAAGTATGTCAATCTGCGCTTTGTTTACTACGAACCGGAAGACGCGCCCACTTTTGATGCAAGGCCTCATGGGGCGTAGGAAACTTGTGGATAGGAATTCAAGCGATCTGAAATTTCACAGATTTGCAACGGGTTCAAGTCGCTCATCTAAATTCCCCGTGCTGATAAACAGAAAACGGTTCAGTACTGTGTTTCATATATCGTTACACTATTTACATTAGACTGGTCCTTTTTTGGCCGCCAAATGCACCTTACCCCTTAGTAAAGGTATAAACAGTGTGAAATGTGACCTTTGCTCAGCGTTAGAATGGCTCTTTGGTTAACAATAGTGTGTAAAGCCCTATTGTGGAAATGAAAGTAGTGAAATGTAATCATCTGCCTTACCACCTTACCTTTCCTGTGGATTAGATGCTATCAGGTTATTTGAGTCCCCCCTCATAACTTCAGATTGTATCCAGATGTCCACACTGAATCCATTCTGATGGAGAGTCTGTGCTTAAACAATGACATCCAGATTGTCTGACATTGTTGCTTACACTCAGTTGTAGGTTTTGGCAAGGGAAAAATGCAAACTAATGAGAATATTTCATTAAATAATAAAAAAAAATGTAAGATGAAAGAAATAGTAGATCAAGGAGTTTTTTTTTATTTTATAATTATTATTATTAGTAATATCAGTGTAAAAAACAAATCAAACCATATGGAATGTGCAGATGTGGACCATTTTGCAAGTATCAGGACTTGTCCTTGAATCTATGAAGTGATTAAACTCCTTCAGTCAATGGGGTCTATATGAAGCCATAGGGAATCTAATTTAGAGTGAAAGTGATTATTTAATGGTGCTTACTCTCACTTGCCAGGGATGTGTTGACCCACCTGCCATGTTTTTATGACTTTTAATGCTAGATCTCTTAAAAGGGTGAAAATATCATTCCTTCACACACACATTCACAATCCCTTAATATTACTTTTAAAGCGGTGTTGCCTAAGTCTGCAGGAATGTGTATGGTCTGCCTGTAAACTTCTCTTAACGTCTTCATGCAGGCAGTAATATTTCCCTAGAGCTCTCTCCACATTATGGGGAAAGTGAGTTTGCCATGCGGTGAGGAGGCTGCAATTTCAGCTGGCAGTTCCCTTTGTAACCAGCCCCGATATTTGTTTTAAGGGTGAAAGGATGATTCCCTCCTATCGTATTTTACCCCAGTGCACACTGTTCTGGCATGGCTGTCATTGTGGGTGACAGCAAGAGCAAACTGGAGCTCTGTTAATGCTGGTCTAATTGGTAACTTGTTAAACACATTGGTTTGGATTATGAATCCATGATGCTGGACTGGGGCGGGAAGGTTAACTAATGCCCCAGAGCAGTCCATTGAGTGAGTAGGCAACAGCCGTACTGTGCAGCAGCATGTGGTTTCCATTCAGAGCCAGAGAAGCTTAGAGATTTAGAAGATCTTTAGTCCAGCCACACTTTAAACACACACACTGATTTTAGGCTCTTGATATAGAAGTGATTAGTCATGTTTAGGGAATCTTTTGGTAAAGGTTTTATGAGATCTTGCACCTCAGGTTAAAGCAAAACCGGGCTTTCTTTTCCTTTCTTGTTAAACATGCTGGACTGTATTTGAGGTCAGATAACTTTAGCTATGTATAAAGATCAAACTTTGCAGAAGAGAAAAAGTACAGGGGTCAATGAAAAAGGCAAGTGTGCAAAATAAAAGGGGATAAAATAAAATAAAAGTAGTTGAAAATGGCAGGTTCTTCTAAATGTAATCTTTAGTATCATGTGGCCTTAAAAAGCTTATACTATTTGTAGCAATAGTACAAAATCACAGATTAATTTGAGCAAGTAACACGTGATAATATTAATTCCTAATGTGTTTTTAGGGCTGTTAGTTAAAGGCGTTATTAACAGCGTTAACGCAAACCCATTTTACCAGAGTTTAATTTTTTATCGTCTTTTATAGTCTTTTTGTCCTAGCAAACATTGTTGGGTTTTTTTTCCATATGCTTTTGCAACAGGACGTGGCATGTACGGCGCTGCGCTATGAAACCTATTCATTTCAATGGCTTGTGCCGCACAGGGATGTTTTGTTGCTTCGTCGACCAAAGTGCAAGCGGATCTAGCTAGACCGGAAACACTTGTTTAGGCCTGCGAAACGGCCAAATAGTAGGTTAACGTTACGCCAATAAGATTTTGACTGGAAATTTTACAGATTATTTGCTCCAAGTGAGAATGTTAGTGTGAAATTAAACACAGTATAGACCTTATGCACCAGAGAAACATGGGCGCCGTCATCTTTAGAATATTGTCTTTGATCTTCCGGTTTCGCGGTCGCTCTGTATATTTCTATGGCATCGCTGTCGAGGAATAATTAGCTGGTGAAGTGGATTTACTTATTGTAGAGTTAACAAAAGTTATAATGAGCATTGTAATGTTTATCATAAGCATTGTAAAGCAGATGTCTTAACAAATGTCGACCGGGAAATTTTTTACAAGCAGTGGAAATACAGACTGGAAGGCAAAAGACAACGAGCGCAGCACTGAAAATGGGCGGGGCTACATAAGGTCTATATGCGCAACATTTGTACAAAACTAGCCGATCCACTTTTCCATGTTGATGAGCATTAAATTGAGAAAATATAATGGGACAAAAAGAAATCAAGAGACATTTAGAACAGATTAAAATGTGCGATTAATTGTGAGTTAACTATGACATTAATGCGATTAATCGCGATTAAAATCGTTTGACAAGCACTAGTTTATTTTATATATTTTTTTCATTTTTGGGGAGATTATACCACATGACATCTTAGAATCTAAAATAATCTTGCTCTGTCATAAAAGATAAAATGGTCATACAACATAGAAGAGGTATTTTTTTAATCAATTTAAGTATGATTTGCATTTTAATTCAGACCAAAAAAAGACCACGTCATTGACCCATATATTTCTTTCCTCACTGAAATGCACTATTAAGAGTATTATTATTATTGTAAATATACTGTATGTATGTAGACCTCCAGGAAACAGAAAACGCCAAAGCAAAGAACAATTTATCATTTCTAGCTTCACCAAAGTACTGAAATCCTCTGCAGTCTAGTCTCACTGTAGTCTCAAACAGAAATTGCATCATGAGGTAATGATTGAGTTGGTGACTTGCTGGCAAATTGTTAGACACACTCTATGTGAGGATTTGGTGGTCTGTCTGAAGATTATTTTTCCCCACTGTTTTTATGCCGTACACCGACTGAAAGCATTACGAATGAAACCAATAGGAGAGAGGGAAAGTGGGAGGGTAGATATAAAGAGAGTTGCAGCTTGTAGAAGTAGCAGGTAGTCATTATTGAACACTATTATTTGATGCTATAGACACAGTAATACTGTCAGTCTTTGAAAGGGTAAGTTGTTAGGGTGTAGGCTGTATCTGAAATCAACTCCATAAAATATTATGGGGCATAAAACGCTTTTGAAAAATAAACCATTAAATTACACTTTCTGGAGAGTTTTGCGCAAAGAAATTGAGAAATTGAGGCTTACATGATATGTAAAAAAACTGCAAGGTTAAGTGCATATACTTTGCATTGTTGTAGTATCAACATTTATTAGAGTCATGAACTGATTAACTCAAATAAATGGTTAATTTGATTTCCATTAACTATAAAATACTAAAAACAATAAAGTCATTCTATCCCTTTGTGGAAAGGTTGCTTGGTAGCTAAAAGTAGGTCTAGCAATTATATTTCAAGTTTTTCACACAGATCAAATAGACAGCTAGTTTATTTTGAGCAGCCAGGTAGCAGTTCTCTTGGCAGTTTGCTGATAATCCGGTGTCTGAAGTAAAATGCTCAAAACATCTCCTGCGAAAAATACCAACCAAGTCTTGGTTATTTAATTTGGTTTAGTCTTATTTTCCTTACCTTATCATTCAAGGCCAGGGCACTTTTGTACATTTCTGGAACTTTTGCGTGCTTCCACATCCTTTGCAACTGATCACCCAGGAACATATTGATGATGCATACATTTATCCGTGTCACCTAGATGCGAATGCGCGAGCGGTGCGTGATGCCGCGATCATGGTCGACTGACGACATAAGCATCTAAAGAATACCGGCCGTTTTAAAAAAATTTAATTATGTATTTAAAAGTTGCAGAATGGATTAATTGGGAGACTCCAAAATTGGCAGAGATAGACGGGCAATGCAAAACAAAATCCTACATTGGGAAATAGTGGGAGGGATAAAACTTAGATATTGAAATGTGTGGGGGGGGGGGGACACACGTATAATGGCTCCTACGCCCCTGGATAATATGGTTACGGACACCACTACAAAAAGCTGTCAAATAGTGCACTGTTTAAGGATACAGGGGGTGATTTCGGACACAGGCGTTGTGTCTACAGCCCAGACCTGGTAACCAGAAGCTTGATGCTTTGAGTCCAGTAAGGTGCTGCCAATGTACTTTTGGGCAGGGCACTTCTCTTCAGGTTACTTATGGGAGATTTTCCTTAAGGGGTTGTGTAGTGATTGAGGAGGACAGACAGGGAGAGGCTAAAAGAGTCATGCCATAATGTGTCATTGCTTTTATAAAAAGAACGTTCACCCATAAATGAAAACTGTCTAACGCCTGTTTTATGCTTCTGCGTCAAATCGACGGTGTACCCCCGCAGACCCCTATCCGTCGACGCTAACCCCTCTCCGACCCCTCCGCCGTAGCTCGACGTGCACCTCCAAAAATTTGTACCTATGCGTCGAGGCGACGCAGACAGCAAGGGCTTTGATTGGTCAGATTATACACCATTTCAGGAGTGTAGCTTTTCCTATTTCCCCTGCCGCTATAGCGCTATTTTTAACATTTGCACTCTCGTACTGATAATTATTATAGGCTACTCTGTTGTCTACTGTTGTTTTTTATTTCATTGTTAATATATATGTCTATTCTTTTCTTTCTTTTTTGCTCGCAATAAGTTTCAATCAATCAATAAATCAATGTTTGTTTTGAAACAAAGTTTGTTGTTTATTTTCAATGCAATGTTCACGGTTACATCATTGATAATACGTAGGGCTGTAATCAACCAAAGAAATCCTTAGTCGACCAAGGTCTTGTCCTGCGCGACGATTAGTCGACTAAAAAAAACAAAAACAAAAAAAAACGGATGTTTTGATTGAACATTTTTTAAACAATTGTCATAGAGCATTTATAAAACAACAACGAAAAAACATCGAAAATAAATAAAACTATAATAATAATACAATTCTTTGAAAATTAAGTGATTTGTTTAACTGCAAGTGAGGAGCTCTGTCCTTGGTCTATAGTGACCGTCACGATCGCGGACCTGATCACACCACACGCTACAAAATAATATAACTGCTATCTGCCACATAATGAAAAATCCTAACAAAAGCTCTCGTTTATACAGGCTGTATTCTTCTTTACTTACAAAGCTATGGGTTAACTTTTGTCCAGCCGATCTGTTAGGCATCTTAAAACAACAGACAAAATAGCCTAAAAACTATCTGAAATCTAGGCTGTGTTGTAAGATAGCATATAAGTTTAATTTCGTTTTGTTACATTATTTCAGGCTACTTTCAAACGAGTCAAGTGTACAGATAAAAACCTATTAAGAAAACAATCTATTGAGTCAGTATGATAAAGCCGTTAAAAGAGCTGCTCACGTCTTTTGCGCGCTCAAGTTTGATTTCAAATAGGCACGCGATGTGCGCGCTCATAATGGAGCAACGCGTTCGCCACCGTCGCCTACCTCCACCAAAATGTAGCCAGACAAAAGATTTAGATTTCTTGGACATTCTGTCGACTAAAGTAGCGTGACCTGAATGAATACAGCAAAACCACCTACCAGTACATCCTTTACTGAGCGCGAGCAGCGCAGCCAGTAGGTGCGGTTCCCGAGTGTGTTATGTGTGTGCGCTAAACTGTGGCGCAGTTACAAGAAATAGCCTAAAAGCATTTAACGTTGGGGATAAAACATTCTAATTATATTTAGAATACAGTAATAAATAACTGCTTTATAAAGGAATAAATATCAGGGAGTAAATCATTGAAAATGTATTTCTATTGGCAAAAAAAAAAAAAAAATGCGACTGGTCGAACCAATAAGAATTTCAGTCGACCAAGACTAAACGACTAAAGTTGACAGCCCTAGTACTAACCAAGTCTGCCACGGGACAATACATGATCCTGCCATGGCACAGTTCCATGTGGAGACAGAAAAAAATCCTTCAAGTCATTCTGAACAGCTATGGCAGCTCGGGTGGAACAGGCCCTGGACATCCGTGTTGGTTCTATAGGGACAAAGTTTGTGTCGTCTTTTGTTGTTCAGCGTCGATTAGCTCCGATTATTAGCTCCAGCTCCAACATTCTCTCTCTTTCGCTCGCGGCGCACGGAACCAAAAAAAACTAGCAAAGAGATTCGCGAACCTAGCGTTCTGGCGGAGAAATGCACCGCGATGCAACGCAACCTGACACAGAAGCATAAAAGGCCCACAACGCCGTAGTAGTGACGACGTAGCTACGCCGTGAAGTTGACGCAGAAGCATAATGAGGCCTTAACTTTACACATGCTATTTCATCCCCACATCAACATGGGAGAGCTATTGTTGGTTGGCGTATTTGACTGTGTTTACACTACAAGATCCAGTCTTGGTTACAGTTCCAATATTTTGATGTTTTTTTTTTACGTGGTTAAAATGTGTACATTCACTTAACTTTGGCATGAAACAAAAGTTACGATGGTCTTTTCTTCCCTATTCTGACATATCTGAGTGAAATAGATTCTCGAAAACAAGCAAAAATGTTGGTCAGATTTTGTTATTTTGATTAAAGATTAGGATGGAAGTCATTGATTTTTGCGAAACATGACACTTTATTTGAATATACACAAATTAAATCTAAAATATATTGTGGAGGAGAAGATTTTCAGCAAGTAAAGACATGATTTCAGTATATTCCTGATACATATATTTAATATGGCTTGTGAACACTTGGAATGTAGTGCACCAGTCATAAGTACTGCTTTTTTATACTTTTATAACACTTTGTTGTCATTTTTGGTGTTTGTCAATGTGCACCCACATTCACTTTCATTGGTAATTTCTGCAAGTTCATAGTAGAGTATCATGAACTTTCTTCTAAGCCTCTCCTTTTGTGTCCAGAAAAAAATAAGTTTTTGGTAGATGTTGGGTAAATTGGTTAAATGATAAAATTCCATTTTTAGATTAACTAATCCTGGTGTCATTGAGACTAAGAGGTGCACAGCCAGTCTGATATTACCACAAACCTTTTTGTATCACACTGTTTATAATCTTGACAAACGCTTACATTTGTCAACAGTCTTACTGTTGTTGTGGCAAGGCAGAGAATGGTGAAACATGGGTATTTTGATCTGTGCTGAAAGTCTGAGAGCAGTATAATTAACAACTCGGCGGCTCGCTCTAGTGGATTTGAATTAAGGGATACTTTAAATGAGCTAGTAGCTCTGCAGTGTGTAATCAATCCTGTCTACAGGCCTGACTCTTACAGCCTTTTCCAAAACCCAAACCACAGTTTATGACTACCATCCTCTCTTATATTTCCACCATGTAACACACAAGATCTGTCAATTTAGATGATGTCCAAGGTATAGATGATATGGATAACTCTACCTCAGATGTCCTTCTCTGGTTTCATTCCACTGTTCTTACAAAGCATCTAGCTTGTGGACAGTTTGCAACAGATGCTACATTGGCTCTTTGTGGGATAGTCCCACCTCGATGATTATACAAGTTGAAGAATTGATTTTACACTTTATGATGTCAGAACAGCACAAAGGGGCCGATGTTGTCTTTCATCCTCCTTTCATAGTAACTCCATCTTGGGCTAACATTGCATTGTGTTAGCACAGCTGTTTAAACTGTCCTCTCTTGCCAACAGCAATGCTGTAACCCACCTGACACTGTCAACGCCAAGGGTAGCTGTAGAGGGCCCTCATAACCGCAGCCGTCCTTTGAGAGAGTGTGGTTTGCTCGCTATCACATCTTGCGTGGTTTCCATAGGACTGCTTTTGAAGCGATTCAAAAAGGAGAGCTTTTGTCTGCGAGATCTGTTTGATGTATTATCTGTCCTTAGTTTCTAAAATCAGAAAGGTAAACAGATCTGGATGATGAGATTCAATGGCACTGATATTGAGTTAGAGCTTCATGTTTTACCTTTTCTTTATTAATAAGCATCTGCATCATTAGCATGTGAAACACAGGAACGCTGAGTCAGAAAGGAGTACACTCAGATTTAAATTATCCACCTTTGATCAGTATCCCAAACCACACAGAGGCTTAACATTATTGACTTTGAGCCTTGTAATAATAATAATAATAATACATTTTATTTAAGGCGCCTTTCTTGGCACTCAAGGACACCGTACAGAAATGCAAGACATTTAAAAGCAGCAAAGCCAAAACAATAGAACATTAAACAAGATAAAAGCAAAAATTACATGTGGTAGGCAGCTTTAAACAGATGGGTTTTGAGTTGTGATTTAAAATGAGAGAATGAATCGATGTTTCTAATGTGAGGTGGTAAAGAGTTCCAGAGATGGGGGGCAGAGCGGCTGAATGCTCTGCTCCCCAGTGTGGTAAGACGAGCAGGGGGGACAGACAGGTGTATGGAGGAAGAGGATCTAAGGGAGCGGGTGGAAGTTGGACCGTGCAGGAGATCAGATAGGTATGGAGGGGCAAGGTTGTGGATGGCCTTGAATGTGAACAGAAGGATTTTGAATTGGATACGGGACAGGATCGGGAGCCAGTGAAGCTGTTGGAGAACAGGAGTGATGTGGTGAATGGAGGGAGTTCGGGTTATGATGCGGGCAGCTGAATTCTGGACCAGTTGGAGTTTATGGAGGTATTTGTGAGGGAGACCGAAAAGCAGAGAGTTGCAATAGTCCAAACGGGAGGTGACTAGACTGTGAACAAGAATGGCGGCAGTGTGGGGGGTAAGGGAGGGGCGAAGGCGATTGATGTTACGTAGATGGAAATAGGCAGACCGGGTAATGTTATTGATATGGGACTGAAAGGATAGAGTGCCATCGAGGATGACTCCCAGACTCTTAACCTGGGGGGAGGGTGAGACGGAGGAATTATCAATAGTGAGAGAAAAGGTGTCAGTTTTGGATAGAGTGGATTTACTTCCGATGAGAAGGATCTCAGTTTTATCACTGTTTAATTTGAGAAAATTATTTGTAAACCAGGTTTTTATTTCCGAGATACAGTCAGTGAGGGAGGTGGGGGGAGAGAGGACGATGGTTTGGTCGAGAGGTAGAGCTGGGTGTCATCGGCATAGCAGTGGAATTGAATATTAAATTTGCGGAAGATATTGCCCAGGGGAAGGAGAAAAATGATGAAAAGTAAGGGGGGATGGAGAGGATTTACAAGACTTAAGTTGAATGAACTGTGTTGTGATTCTTTCCCAGTTAGCTTTGTGCCATTTTGTAATCTTACTGTTTTTAAATCTACTTTTTAATGTACTTTTAGCAGTCATGTAGAGACGGTTTGAGCAGATATAGATGATGGATGGATGGATGGATAGATGGATGGATGGATAGATGGATAGGTAGATAGGTAGGTAGGTAGGTAGGTAGGTAGGTAGATAGATAGATGGATGGATGGATGGATGGATGGATGGATGTTCAGTCTTCTGGGTAATTTAGCGTGTAATAATACTTAAAAAAATTAAGGCTGTCAATTTTCTAAAAATGAAATCTAAATTTAAGAATCTTAAATTTAAAGCCCTCATAATTGAAAGACATACCCTTTACTGTTGTATGCTTTACTGTAACTTCAGAAGTACCAGACACGTGAGCAAAACCGCCAATCTCGTTGGTCGGATAGTTTTTGACGCGGCGCGTCAAACCAAAAAAAAAAAATCGAACCCGTGGCATTTTTAAAAAAAATGACGCTTTTACGCGTGCCGTTTTTCACGTTGGTGTGAACACTGACATTGGCGCCCATTGTTTAGTCACGAGGCGTTAAACATCGACGAATATCGCGCGTGAAATTCGTCATGGTGTGAACATGCCTTAACACATTTTTGTGTTGATTTTGATGTTTGTTTTGGATCGTTGTCCTGATGGAAGATCCGACCACGGCCCATTATAAGATTTCTATCAGAAGCCGTCAGGTTTTTATTTTTTATCTGTTGATATTTGATAGAATCCACAATGCCATGTATCTGAATAAGAAGTTCAGGAACTCCTTCAGAAAAATAGGTCCCCAACATTAAAGATCCAATGGTATATTAAATTGTACACATGGGGTACTTTTTATCCTCATGTCCACCAAACCCATCTAGTGTGCTTACTGCCAAAAAGCTCTTTTTTAGTCTCATCTGACCACAGAACCCTGTGCCGTTTGAAGATCCAGTCGTGTCTGACCACTGAATATGCTAGAGTTTGTTTTTGGAGGAGCGAGGAGGATTTTTCTTAAAACCCTCTCAAACAACATGTGGGGATGCAGGGGTTGTTTGATCAATTCTTTTAGGCTTTCTGACCCCCAAGACTCAACTAATCTCTGCAATTCTCCATCTGAGATCCTTGAAGAGTCTTTGGCCATTCAAACTTTCATCCTCACCGTCCATTAAGAAAATATAGACACACATCCTCTTCCTGGCAGAACCGTAACATCTTTAGTTGATTATAACTTCTTACTTATTGCCCTGATGGTCAAATGAATTTTCAATTCTTTAGCTATTTTTCTTACATCCACTTTCCATTTTGTGAAGCTCAACAATAGTTTGATGCATCCTAGGGGTATGAATGATTGTGGCCAACGTGTTTTGGAGAAAAACATTTATTTTATAATGTGATTATAATGTGACAGAAGTCAATTTCAAGCAGCTTTCTTTTGGCCAGTTTAGCAAATCTATGTAATCAACTTGAACCTGTTGCACAATTTGTGTGTGGGCCATCAAACAAAATACCCAAACACATACATTTCTATTGAAATAACTGGATTTTGGGTAAACTGGATTGGATTTTGTGAAATTAAACTAAGCGGGAAAAAAAACAAGCACAATGAAGAAACCCTTGGCCCATTGCTTTATCTGCCTTTTTAAATAAGTCATTGCATTTGGAAAATTTGGAAGGGATGGTCCCCATAGGTTCCCTTAATACTCCATAAACAGCATGAACAGTATTTTAGAGAGTGGCATGCAGGGTCTATACAGAGAAAGTGTGAAGACCACAACCACCAGTGGGCAGTAGAGTGGACCACTGAAGAACTACCACAGATGTTGGTGCTTGGGAGTGAATCTGCTTTGATTTGTCAGTGTTGCTCAAACGTGTAAAATGTCAATGAATAATTGTACAATTTATACCTTAATGCTATTATACTGCATACATTGAATGCAGCCATGCAAGTGCAAATGTAGAGGCCTTAAATGAAGAGGCCTGCTGCAGCTGCAAAAAAAAAAAAAAAAAAAAAATGGATGTGCGCACCTGGAAAAGCAAAAAAAGGAAATAAGGAAAATTTTAGATATAAACTGGGTTTTCCCTATAGGAGCAATATATAAAAGAAGTGTTGAATTTAGATAGTCTTGAAGTCAGCGTTTCTGTTGGCAAGCAAGCTCAAGCTCTGAGACTGTAGTTCACCTGGTCTCCCAAATATACACTAATTAAAATCCTGTGGTCATCTTTATAAATCGGTTTCACTTAGAACACAGGTGTGTGGGAAGCATTAAATAACACTGAGGTACGCCGAGGTGTCAGTCATTTAACCTCTGAATTGCTGGAGTTGTCATGAAAATATGTCAGAAAATAAGATCCTTTATTGCATTAAGCCTGTTGGTATGTCAACACTTGTCATTGGTTGCCAGATCCCGTCATGGTGTGGTTAAATTCATCCACATCCCTGTTTTTCACTGCTGGTACCCTCATTCTAATTATTCCCTCATTGTTCAGTGTTACCTGGCGTTGAGGCTTTGAGCTGAACCTGGCATCCGCCACATCCTGCTGTGGTAAAAAGTATCGCTGTATAGTATGGTATGTGTGTGTATGTGGAGGAAACCTCTAGATTCTCCTGCCTTGGTACCTCAGGCTCTGGGTTCAGCAGTCCCTCTCTCATTTTCCAGGAAACATTTTGAAGAGATTTTTGAAAGAGAGATTGTTTTCTTCCTATGTTTTATGAGTTTGTGAGTCATGGGTTTATTGCATCACAAAATACTGATCATGTCCAACTGCGTTGCCAGTACCTCCCTTCAATTGAGTCGAACAAAAATCTGGAACACATGCTTTTGAAGTTCAGACATCAAACTTCAGCACATTTGAGGAATGCCTTTGTGCATTTTACAACATTTTGTCGAGCTTTAATTAGCATCAACCACCATAACGCACCATATTTTCTTTGGCTGACCACTGATTGGTTGTTCAAAACTAACCGATGGATTTGTGTTCGTGAGTTCTGACCCTTCTTTAGTAAATCTGCACTAACCTATTCAGTTTTCTGCTTATTTGACAGCTAAAATGCCCTGTCTTCATATGACAACACGGTTTCCGTTTGGGATCTGACTTTGAAGTCCCACCTTTAAAAGAGAGCTCTTCCTTTGAGAATCATTAAATCACTGACCAACCGTCTGCTCTGGTGCCCATAGAACAATGAATCTTCTGGTGGAATGGTGAATAGAGCAAACCTCGCCAGATTTAGAGGGCTCCGGTGAACCCCATCCAATGGCGAGACTGATTCGTGCACATGTGCCATGTGTCTCACTTTTTCTCTTTCTTTTCTCCTTTTCGTGTCAGTACACAGCAGTTTTTAAGCACACACACAAAGAACTGTTGAAGACCACTACCTCTTTGTCAAGCTCATTGCTCTATCAATCCCCAGACAGTGCTTTGACCAGCTTTAAGGTTGTTTAGGTCACATATATTTTCCACACAGAAATTCTTTCCCTGACAGAAAACCCACAAAGTTCTCATCAAAAAGACCTTAGCAGGTTGATCCAGATGCCATGTTGAAAGACGGACCCCTCCCACGCTCCCCTCCAGATCTGGTCTCTACCTTCATTTCAGATTTAATGTGAATGCTTCATTGTCTTCGATTCCTGCTCTAGAGGCGGCATTTCCCACACATCTCCCCTGAACAGAATGCTGGACTAGTGTTTTTGTTGTGATTCACACATCCTTTATAACTTGGATCATATAATGTATGAAAATTGTCTTCTTGACACTTATTAATACCATCTGCAACATAATTGAGTAAACCACATTTGGAACAACATTGTCAGTGTTTCTGTATTGTCGCTAGACCCTGCTGAGCATGGTAAAAATTAAAACGGAATGTTAATAAAAAAGGTTAAAAACATCAACATCATATCCAATGGACCCCTGAAGACCCTCATGACTGTGTCATTAAGTTTCTTAAAATATATCAGATAAATTAAGCTTTTTATGACATGGCAAAGTTAGTTCAGATTGTAAAATGTCTTGTGTGGTGACTCAAACACATAATGATATTTATAAATGATTAATTCATGAATTGATGAAGAATAACTTATTACCTTGAAAAATATGACCAGCATTTTTTATCATTTTTTTTTATTTTCATTGACCCCAGAATATTATGTTGTATGAATGTCTGAATATGCATTTATACGGGATAAACGGTTGCCTTTAAATTCTCTCTGCATGCAATTGGATAGCGCTAAAGCCAATCAGAGCAATGAAGAATGTGACATACTCAGCGGAGCAAGTTGATATATTATTAAAGTTTTACCGTATCCAGTCCAGCTGTCAACATTGAACATTGAAAATAAGGGAGATTTCCCAGAATCCATCCCCAAAATAAGGGATTTTTTTTTGGTTTTTACACGACCCACAAACTTTAAGAATAAAACACAAATCATTAAAAGTCTAAAGAGTTTATAACTAGCCTACATATGTGTGTGTGTGTGTGTGTGTGTGTGTGTGTGTATGAGAGAGCAAGAGACAGTGTGTCATTAAAAAAAATAATATCATAGAGAATGTTTAAATACTAATATCAGCTTACGAGGGAAACGGGGGCGGAGTAGTGGTGCTTGCTTGAAATGATTCGGGAGAGGTCCGTGTAAAGCCTTTATCCTCGACGCCACAGCACGACTGCGGCAAAAATGACAAGTTGATCGTTTCGCCACAGCTTTTTTGTAACAGCGCACGCGGCGCCGGCCGCATCCGAGGATGAACGACTAGAATCCGAGTATGTCTGAGCTTGCTCTTACCGTCTCAACTCTGTCGTCATTATGTTAAGCCTGCCCGCCGACTCTATACACGATGTGATTGGCCCTACCAGAGTTTGGTTTTTCCACTTCGAAAGTCAACGGAGAGTTGCTAAACCACACTTTGCGGCAAAATAATTTTTGCTGCCGCTAGGGTGCATCTAGATTTCTAGGCTAGTTTAATGTTTGATGATCGCATTATTTACATATGCATCTTCTTAAGCTGCATTTACACTTACGCGCGACCAAGCGACACGAAACCATTCATTTTCAATGATGAGCGGGCGACTTCGGCGACACGCGCGGTCGCGACTGTTGACGACCGGTGGGGTGTGTCCAGTGACTCGACAAAGTTGAGAAATGTGAAAAATTTGAAAGAAACTGCCCTATAATGTATGATATATCTCCGTGTACATACAGTGGTGTTCACCGTACTAACTCCGTGACTGAATGGTTTCGGGAACCCAGATAGACCGGTATTTGCACGTTTGCTGCAGTTAAATAGCCGCGATGGCAAAGAGCAGTCACTGTTTCTCATTCATCTTTAATATTATGCATTTTATGTACTGATTCCATTTATATTTAGACTTTTCCTTCCAAAATATTTGTTTGTAGCGGCAATAAAACGCAGTTGTCTAACATAGAGTAACTTCCTTGAATGTCACTCACAAACATTACTAGGCAACCAGTAGTTGGAACGCCCTCCAGCGCAGCCACTGGCGACCTGCAGCGACAAAGTCGTAGTAGTGTGAACGCAGCTTTACATATGATATTGCTTGTTGTTGCTTATTCACATGTCTTTTAATCAGGAGATTCAGTACTCTTTCAGAAGATGCCTATTAGCACCTCTACCATATAACAGTGAAAACATGGAAAGCCAGAAATATCAATGGCAGAGAAAGAGTTACAAATGGTGAGCAAGTTTTTCAAACCATATGAATATGAGCCACTTGAAAGCACATTGAATACAAAAGAGTTTCTAAGAACATTACTCATGTATTTTAAAGTGCATTTTTAAAAGATTTCTCCTCTTCAAACTCCTGTCACTGAGCCACGTACAAAGAGGTTAGATGTTGATGTTTTGGATTATGGTTCTAAATGATCATATAGATTGTACATAGATAGACATAAAACTTATTTTTTTGTTTTATGTCCCTTCAAAGGAGATTTGAATGTGTTTGTTATCATTTCATTGCATGTGTCAAAATCACACAAACATATTTTCTTAGTTCCTTCAAGCTAAACCCAAGTGTGTATTTTCTTACTGGCCAAAACTCAGCAAGCCTTTTTCAGCTTAGTGTCCGTTTATAAACTTGTAAACTCTCAACATGAAGTACAGTCCAACTAATCCTTACTCTGAAAAGAGTGTTTACATCAAGGATAAAACAGTGAGGAAACGGGATGTGAGGCATTCCACGATGAAGCACAATTTCTTGTAAATATTGTAATTGCCTGCATTATATCATCAAATGGAGAGTGTGGTCCATGTGGGAAGAGTGAGATGCCAATATTGTATGTTGTTGTTGGCAAAGACAGGCTCCTAAACTCTGTTCTGCTTTAGGGCCAAGTGGTAACAGTTGTGAAGAATTGTGGTGGCGGGAAACGCTCACTGTCACACCCCAGGAGAAGAAATTACCACAGTTAGTTGCAGAGAATTAACACGCTGCCCCAGTAGTGATTGAACCAGCAAGGAAAAACAAGCAGAACTCGAAACAGCGCCGTGGGAAGGAATCCTTCTCTTACACATGCATACAAGAATACACACCCATGTAATCACACATTAATTGCAGTACAACACACTTGTGTGTAGTATTTCACAAAATAAGAGCACATACATTTCTTATACAATAGTTGCCTTTTCTATAACAGTTTATCTTACCAAGTCATTGACATAACCTTTTTTAGTTGATGTTAGTGGAAGAAACCAGTTTTCCTGTCTGTATCAGCTATTTGGCATTTACAACGCATACAAAAGCAGCATTCATTTATATTATTATATATCAGGAGCACCCATTAACAATATTCAGTATTCACACTGTAAATATCATGGTAGGGTTTTGGTCAGTGGCGGTTCTACTTTGAATAACACCCAGGGTGAGACCCCTTTTCGAGCGCCCCCAAAGATACATTCCTGACATTTATAATGCACAGTAGCTTATCTTTTATTATTAATAGTAAAATTTGTACCGATTTTCCCATGGCTGTCGCTATAGAACCATGCACTCATTACACTGCGCTCTCCACAACGACAAAGAAGTTTTAGTAGCTAATGTATTTCCACCACAGAAAAAAGCTTGCTGTAGTTCTGCTAAAAGGTTTATTTACGGAAAAAACAGTGTTTGGGTGCACGTGCACTCCCATACTGAAAAGTTTATGAGCGCGCTTCCTGTGAGCGCATAATGAGCGCGCTTCCCGTGCACTTATTTGAAACATAGAGGATTTGAAATAACGTGCTCGAGCGCGCGAAAAGACGCGATACGTGAACAAATCAGGAGATCCCCTTGACATCGCTTCTGCGCACGGCACCTTCTCAGCAAGCAGGGCGCCATTGCCAATAATTTAATCGAAATGATAAAAAATAGAAAAACTTTGCGGCACAGAGGTTTAACTGCTCGTGCCGCCCCATTCTTCATGTGACATGAAACAAGAGGATTTCTTCATGTGACATGAAGAAATGCCGCCCCGGGGCGACTGCTCGGTTCGTCTGGTGCCTAGAACCGCTACTGGTTTTGGTACTCATCCTGTTTGGTCACATATAGTGTACTGAGCAGTAAATCTTACAAATACAAAATAAATATATTTGTCATCCAAATTGTTTGCATCTGAAGTTTATAAAGAAATAAGGAAAAGAAAAGATGTCTGTAGGGTTTGTTACTCATCCTTATGTCGTTCCAAACCCTTGGAGATTTTCGGTCCCTCCATTCAAAGTGCTCCATATGTTTGTGGAAATTCCCTGGCAGGGTTAAATCGCTGCAGGCCGAGTCAGACGGCATATCAGAGAGGGGTACATTTCTCCCAGAGAGCTGTGATGGATCCCAGCACCTTAATAGTGTCCTGTGTCCCAGACACGCGAGCAGACTAATGCTATTATTCTTACAGTAGTGCAGGGTATTCATTTCACTGATTTGAATCTATTCACCAAAAAGATTCATTCAGTGGCTGCAGGTTTCTGAGCCCTCTTGTTTCTGCAGGTTACTTTTAAGTCTACAGGTGGCACCAAGCGATTGTCTTTTTTGTTAGTTATGTATGAGGCATTGAATCATTCATTCTACCAATTCTTTAATACGGAGTCATGAGAATCAGTGTATGCACGATTCTAAAAGAATCACAGATTACTAATGAACACTAGCTTGCAGCCTCTCCCATGATACAGTGCTGCTGTATTACAAAGATGGGGGAATTCACCACTGGGAAGATGGGCTTTTAATAAAACTTGGTTGTCTATGCAGACTGTAAACATGAAAAATATTAAATGTTGTGATAGATACATGATTTGAGGAAAACTGAGAAAAGGGGCTTTGGCATTCCCCTTTGCACACACAAAAAATTAAAAATTCAACACCCATTATGCACTCAATTTTGGCACTGCACTTATGTCAGTCAACCTGTTCATGGAATTTGTTGTTTGAACAAAAGCCATGGAGCTGCAAAATGGCGTGTTTTCCATAAATCCAGCGGACTTAAGGCATGTTCACACGGGACGATTTCGCGCGCATTATTCGCCAACGTTTAACGATTCATGACTAAACAAAGGGCGCCAATGTGGGTGTTCACATCAATGTGTAAAACGCCACGCGTAAAAGCGTTTTTTTTTTTAAACGCCTCGGGTTGGTTTTTTTAGGTTAATGCGTCGCGTAAAAAACTATCCGACCAATGAGATTGCCGCTTTTGCTCACGTGTTTGGAGCTTCTGATATTACAGTAAAACACAACTTGGGGGCACTCAAACGCAAAACGGTCTTGCCGAGCACACATGTAGCTGCGAAGAAGATACAGCCAGGAAGAAATAATACAGGAAGATGCAAGACAAGATGAATGTAGAGCTGCTGTTCTCGTTGGTGTTAGAACATAAATAACTATATGATAAACGTGACAGCGACTACAAACATCTTGATAAAAGTGAACTGTTATGGAGTGGTAGTGCAGAGTAAATTGGTGCCATCTAATGTCAGGGAATTAATTTGCATGTTCACTTGGCTCATCGTCAGCGGAAATCGCTTAGATGTGAACACAAAAAACGCATTGAAAAACGCTGGCGAATAACGCACGCTGATATTCGTCCCGGTGTGTACGGGCCTTAAAGGTGACAAATAAACTGGAATGTCGAGGTGCAGGTATTGCATAGAAAGCGTAAACATTGTTAATTCACATATAATTCTGAAATTGTTGTGTGCATATAATTGAAAGTGCATATTAGTTATATATAAATTGTACACTCACCTAAAGG
Organism: Hybognathus amarus; assembly: GCA_030378365.1. NCBI lineage: Eukaryota > Metazoa > Chordata > Actinopteri > Cypriniformes > Leuciscidae > Hybognathus > Hybognathus amarus. The sequence continues at coordinate 78,954 of JAQIUQ010001508.1, forward strand.
ATTATTAGGAACACCTGTTCGATTTCTCATTAAAGGAGTAGTTCACAAAAAAAAAAAAACTTTTGCTGATAATTTACTCACCCCATATCATCCAAGATGTCCATGTCATTCTTTCTTGATTCGAAAAGAAATTAAGGTTTTTGATGAAAACATTCCAGGATTTTTTTTTTCCATATAAAGCACTTTACTGGTAACCAAACGTTTCAAGATCCAAAAGACAGTTTCAGTGCAAACTGCAAACTGTTCAGAAGGGCTTTAAACGATTCCAGACGATGAATAAGGGTCTCATCAAGCGAAACGATCGCAAAATGTGTGTGTGTGTCTGTGTGTATGTATGTATATATGCATGTACTGTATACTTTATTGGAATTATTAGTAACTATTCACTTCACCTTCCTTTGATTTTTGAAACATCTGTAAGATGATAGCAGCCACAAGCTGGCCTTTATTATAGGAAACTCATTAACAGCTCAAATACTTTCTCCCTGTAAGTGAGGCACAAGAGCAACCCATAGCGTGAGACATCTTTTGATAACAGATACTAATTTACAGGAAACAGATTTGAATGCAGAGGATTCTCTCCAATGACTCACTGTTGGAAGACTCTGTTTTGGGAATAGAGCAGGAATACTGGAATTGCTTGCTGTAAGCTGAGGGAGACAGACAGAGTGGGAGAGAGCTGGCAGCAAGGACAGGACAGGACAAGGATTGTCAACATCCACCCTTCCTTTGCATACCGCCTCTCGGCAGTCGACTTTTTCAAACGATTGAGAGTTAGCGCCTGGAAAGGCGGCTCAAGTCCCAGAGCAAATCACTCCCCTCTATTATTCCCTGAATCTGAAGTGTCCTCTTCCACATTACAAACAGGTACGGAAATGGACTTGTTAACCGCTTTAGTTTGTCCTTGTGAAAAGCATCTGGTGGTGAATGAAAGCTAATCATGACCGGTTGTTTAGAGAAAGAAGGTTCCTCTAATGGGTCTGGAGGTGGGACGGCCCAAAGTGTTGGAGATGATGGCAGGATGGTGAGAAAGAAAATGCATACTTGAGGTCATATGTAAGAACATCTGTGTCTGATTGGTGTCTCTCTCTGGGGGTTGACATTTTACAGAATCACGTGCAGTGTGGACATTAGAATATCCTCAAATATTTATTGGTGATTGTGGGCCAAATTTCACACTTCTGTCCCCTATGAATGGCTAACAGTCATGAATGTACATATATTTTAGTAAATATTATTTAAGGTCTAACATAGAACATGCCCACCTCTTTATATGATACCAACTTATCCATTCATCTGTCTGTCTATGCATTGCATCACATTGCATGTGTCCAATAACATGGCATTATTTAATAACAGGAAATAATATTACAGAGAAAGTCCGCAGATATTCGTGAATGAGTGTTAAATTCAGTAGGTCTCTGAAACTATCAGATAATCTGTCCTTTTTACTTTAAGTGAAAATGATCATTAACATGTGTACAATATCAATTCATAGTGCAAGAAAAAGATGTTCTTGTGTAACTCAATGGTTACACCACATGACATTATCATTACATTGTCTTTTCTTGAAAAGAGAATTACTATTAAAATGAAAAATTTAAAATATCTTTTTTCAAACTCTATGAAACCTTGAATACGAGGATAATTTTTTTAACGTTTCTTTAACATTTTAAGCTAGAATTATTTTTTTTTGTAAAATTTTCTTTTGATTTGTCATTGACCCGCACACATTTACATATTTTGCATACTTTATGTGAGTTTGTGTGTGTGAATACACATTGCCCGTGCTCCACAATATGGGTTTCGAGGTTTATAATAGAATTTTAAATAAACAGTCCTTGCTTATAACAGGCTTGGCTTTATGTGGCTAATAGTTGCAGCCCGAGCCAGAGAAGGCAGCTGTCATTTCTGTGCAAACACTGAGTTCGGAAATGGAGAATTATGTCGCTGGAATGGCAAGCTTGTGTGAGGGAAACCGGCAGGCAGGCCTGTTTTCCCATGAGTGCAGTGTTGCCAGAGAGTTACTGAGCTGTTATGGACGACTGAAGCTAAATCTTACCTTATGTTTGGGGCACTTGCTTCTGTCTGTTTTTCTTTGACACTCTTGAAATCTTTCTCTCATTGTCTGTCTCATCCATTAATCTGCTGTGTATCCTTTTCACATTATTCTTTTCATTATTGACAGGTTTCCATGCCTTTGTCCATATTTGTGGTCTCTGGACCCCCTGGTGGACACGCTAATTTTCTCTTACCACACGCACAGCCTCAAGTTAAGCCATATGTTACACCGTTCACAGTTCTCAGGTTCTATACCTGGAGCAACATCAACATACAGCTCTGACAGTCTCAGCTAGAATAAATCAGGTCCTTAAAGCCCTGTTTACACCTGGCTTTAAGATGCATTTTGGTCTCTTTTGTAGACTTTCGATCACTTCTGTCCTGATTTCTTCGAGAGTAGGATCTTTGGGAGGGTAAATATGTTTATTAGTTTTTTTTTTTTTTTGGGGGGGAGTCTAATGGACAAATTAACATATAATGTGCCCGATGACAAAGGAAAACAAGGAGAGAAGCAGCTTTTGTTTAAACTCTGATAGCTGGAAGACCACGCAGAATGCATGACTATTTTTCTTCAGATGAACACAAATATTTTTAGCCAATCAGAGTGATCTCTCTGAAAAACAGCGCGACACTGATTTAACATGAATCGGGCGAACTTCCAGCCGAAGACAGCTTGACTATAGACGATGTGTGGAACACCGCATAAACTGAAACAGACACTCACCATAAGAAAATCATATCTGGAGTGGCTTGAACGGGTGTGTGAGGACACAAGCTGTTGAAGCTCCCACGCCTTTTCTGGGAGCAGAAGTTAATTTGCATTTAAAGGGACAGACCCAAAAACAGTGGGTTTTTGCTAGTGCTGGGCCGTTGTTTGCATTAACGTGCTGCGTTAACGTGAGACTCTTATCGGGCGATAAAAAAAAAATATCGCCATTAATCAAAGTTGGGTTGGGATCATAAATAGCTTTTTCAAATATTGTTATATTTTCATGCAATTCTAATGTGTAGTATGACATAACTGACGCCGCGCCAACTGTCACAGATCGCGCAGCAGGGTATTTTCCTGTCATTGACACAAGGTGTACTTTTACTTTGTTATGTTGGGCGACGTTCCTCTCGTTACTTTATTTTAATGCAATATGTTGTTAAATGAGTTTATTCCAAGCGCGCTGTATCCTTTGTTTGGGCATGAGCGATGCTCATTTACAAATGAATCACTCTTTTGAGTCGATTCAAAGACTTCATTAAACAAGTTCTGTCTGAAATCGGTTCGCGAATCAGTTGATCTGTTCAATTCCTCACGCACTGAATCGTCTGAAGCTCTTTCAAATCACACTCGAAGAGTCGTAAGTAACAGGAAGAGCATTGGATGAAGTGGCCGTGGATCTACAGTCTAGTCTAGTGAAAGCAAATCTGCAAATGCATCATATTTTTGCCAGCGATGAAGATCTTTATTAGTTGAACATCTCTGTATGCTGTCTTTCATCTTCGACGAAAACATGTAACTTGTTCAATTAATAAACAGTTTGTTTGATGACAAATCACTAAAGATGAAATTGGCCTCCCTTTCTGTCATTGTGGGGTTTTTTTTGTTTTGTTTTTTAACGATATGCGACTTTTGCTCCTCGATTGTCGAATGGCATTTTTGGCAGAAATGCACATCCCTACGCGAGGCGAACTATTTTTAAAGACGTACTTTTAGTCATTATTTGGGTAGCACACATATTCTGAATGCCTTCGGGAGAATTCAAATGAGCCATTTTAATCTAGATTAATTTCAAGATTAATCTAGATTAAAAAATGAATCTATGCCCACCTCTAGTTTTTGCTCACCCTCAAAAAGTGACTATTTTAACATTCTAGCCTATATAAAAATATCTGTTGGATTTTTCAAAACTTGCTTTTGATGCGTTTAATATAGAAAGGTCTAAATGGGAATCATCATTGACATATATGGAATCACCTGTTGTCAAAAACAACTGCAGAGAAAAGAAATTAAAGTACTCTTTCGTTTTTGATCATACAGATAGGGGTAATACATAATTTGAAACTGTAAAGCACGTCACAAAAATGAACCAAAACTCAGTGTATAATTGCAGTTGCTATTTCAATTACTTGTTGTTTGTTCATTGCAAATAGCTGAAAGTGTGTAAATTTTGTCAATAAACCTGATTTGCCATAGTGGTTGAATAATTTCTATTACAACTGTACACGAGAAATATGTATATAAAATATATATAAAGCTTGAATCGATCTACTTTCAAATTAACCAATTCAAATTGAAGACCAATTTTCTCTGATTATGTAATCCATTTGAAACCAACTAGAGGTGCCGTTTTTCCAAGCAACTGCATTTTCAGCACACGCCATATAGTAGCCGGGTCGAATTTTTCTGATTTACAGACGTGATGTAACCATGCTAACGGACTGATTAATGATTATTGATAGCAAATCAGGGTAAGGCTTAGGAAGAGTTTTCAACACTTATGTACTTGCTCAATTACTTATTTTTTTTTACTTTTACCTACAAAAATATATATGCTGCAGCTTTAACATTGTATTGAAATTGCAGCATTCTTTTAATGAAAATGAAGAAGGTGTTTGTAACAGGGTGATATTCTGAAGAAAAGTGGAATAAAATAATCACTTTTTGACCTCAGACTGCATCTGTCCTTTTTGACCATAAAACTCTGCTGCCAAACTGGCTTTCGTCCTTCAGAAATCTGTTCAGATCTCTTCCTAGATCTGCCAAATTAATTCTCATGAACCTGTTCTTGGTCTATAGCGCAGCCAGGAAACCTGCACCTCCATCCAACCACATGCCTCTGGCCAGGCCTCTGCGGTCATGTGTTCTCCCCATCCTTGTGGAAATACTAGTTATAAATAACAAATGATCCAGGAGGTTAAAGTGTAAATTGCAGGTCAACCACCACAACTAATTAAAGGGTTAGTTTAGTCCAAGAGTTTTCTGTCCCTCCATTGGACATGTGTATGGTTAACTGTCCTTGTCCAGAAAGGAAATAAAGACCTCATCAAAGCAGTCCATGTGACATCAGTGGGTTAGTAAGAATGTTTTGAAGCATCAAAAATACATTTTGGTCCAAAAATAACAAAAACTACGACTTTATTAAAGTAACCAGTAACCAGAGAACACGTCTGCAGTGTCGTACGTCATTGCGAACTCGTGAAAGCAGAACCGGAAGACAATACAATGTTTAATAAAGTCGTTTTTGTTATTTTTGGACCAAAATGTATTTTTAAAGCTTCAAAACATTCTTCGAATGCGTCATTTTCAATGGAGGGACATAAAACTCTCAGACAAAATATCTTAAACTGTGTTCCGAAGATGAACGGCGGTCTTACAGGCTTGGAACGACATGAGGGTTCATTAATAACATAATTTTAATTTTTGGGTGAACTAACCTTTTAATGTGTAAATTAAAGTGCTCAATATGTATATATTTTTTAAAAATTGTCTGCAGGCGGTAATGCACTCACTCTGTGTGTTCAGGTTGAGGGAGAAAAAAAGATTTGTGGGACTCCCGCAAACTAGAAATATGAATAAAACATAAAAACTAATAAATTTTTTTCATCTGTTCCAGAAAAGCAACAAGAACAACTAAAACAAAATAGAAACAATTTACAGGCCAGAGTTTCTATTTATAACATGTTTGCAACGTCAGCGATGTAGCCAATCACAGACATGTGTTGATTTTTAGGAACGCAATGGCCAATCAGAAGCATTTACAATAGACTTCCCTCACCGCTCAAAACAGACTTTTTCAGTGCTGAATTCTGTATGCTGGCCAGGGGCGGAGTGGGACCAAAAAATCTACCGGGAAATTTCGTAGACCACCGGCCCTCGCCGCGGCACGATTTTAATAGCAGATAGCATTTACAGTTTTACTGATTTTAAAAGGAACTTTGTTGTACTATGCTGGAGTAAAGTTAATAAATGGACGTTTTTCCCATAGTAATGTCTAAAACTATGTTGGGTGGACTGTGCCTCTAGGAGGGTTCGGGGGCATGCTCCCCGCAAGAAAATTGTGGACATTTTAAGGTTAAATGCATCAGTCTCGTGCTCTCTGAGAGATCAAAATTAAGAGCTTCAACCCATAAACTGCTCGTTGAACAAAGAAAAAGCATTAATTTGTACCAGGACAATAAAGAGGGCTCAAACATCGTTTTAGTTATGAGAGTCTCAGTCTGCATTGCATTATCAATGGTGTTTTAGGATGCCAAACAATTATTATAATAATGATTTATAATTATTCCTATGACGTTCTGTAAAATCCATTTAGCCTATACATGTACTACGTAAATGAAAATGTGTATTTCAAAAGCATATTTTAACCTACATTACACTAGAATATAGGAAAATTAAATACTTTTTTCCTAATTTCTTCACTTGCAAGAAATAAACCATTGAGCTTTTATTTATAGGAGAAAACACCAGATGACGATGATCGCGTGAGCAAAGTAATCGACGCAGCAAAAACAGGATGCTATTCTAATGTCAGTAATGGCAAAACGCCATATCATGGTTTCAATTTTAGTTCGTTGGCAAAATATAACGCTGAGAGACCTTAATGTTAGGTTTTACATTTTACATATATGTTGAACGAGAGTTCAAAATCCGCCTTTGCCGAACTCTCTCTTCTTCTCTCTTTTGGGAAAATGGAGAAGAAAAGTTCAGCTAAAGGCGGATTCGACTCGACGTCAGCCGATGCAAAGACGCTTTCAAACACTTACGCCCTACGCCACTGAAGCTGTTTCATGACAAGCGTCTTTTTGCTCTAAACACTTAGTGCAAATATATGCTCCGTTATAGAAGATGTAAAAAAAAAAAAAAAAAAGTTTTCTTTCCCCAGGCTTGGGCCCCAAGTGCACATGGCGAACTTCCAATAAATACATTTTATCAGACCAGCCATCGCGGCCTCGAAACACTACCGGCCCACCGGAAACTCCCGACTCTCCCGATTGCCACTCCGCTACTGATGCTGGCAAATTCTCAAATTATAACAAAGTATAGGTAGCTTGAAAGATTCATTGATAATAACAGAGATGTGTGAGATTGCAATGAACTGATATCAGCTTTTTAGGAATTATTATGGGACCGCACTTTGCGGACAGTCATGCCACACCGTGCATGACTGTAAGTTAGCCCGCTTGTTTTTATGTTATAACAGTGTGGTTTGTATGTTAATGCTTTAATAACAAATAATTTATCAGAAGCATTTATGCTGATGGTGGCGACACATGTAGGCTAGCTTGAAAGTATTTTGATGTACAGAAAGTGCACATAGAAGGTTTATAAGTCTTTTGCGGGTGGGAGTTGGACAAAACATAAATGTTGCGGGTGGGAGAAAGTAACATAGAAAGTAGTTGAGAACGTCAGTTAAAATAATGACCCAGATATTAAAAAATGTCCGGGTTTAAATCAAGCTCGTGCTCATAAATACAGTTAATGTGTCGGGCCAGGGCTCAGCTTGGACACAAGCGTGCTCAGGTAGGGTCGGGCTACCTGCCTCGGGTATGCCAACACTTACAGGCACGAATCACTTGTTTGTCCTTGGGGAACTTGTGGAGCCTCTTCCCCGTTTTTGATGTATTCGTACATCCCTCACAAATACAATAGTTAACCATTTTTGCTAGTTAGGTCTCCAATATAACTGCTAGCCTACTTTTGCTGTTTAGACTAACGGTAAATCTAGGCTTGGTGCATAGACAGCAAAAGCTTGGACTGAGTCCCTTTTATGACGTCACCCCCAGCCTAGTGGAAGGGAGGGGGCGTGTTTAAAACCACTGTAAAACGTACCAACTTTTCATATTATATGCCGCATTTTGGGATAAAAAAACCCAAAACAATTGTGGGCAGTTCGTATCTTTATGTTTAGTAAGCACATTGCATTATTTTCATGAAATAATTAACCTGCAAATTACAATTGCCAATTGGTTATTGGTACTCTATTGGTCAAACATCTTTTTGCTATACAATTTTTTTTTTTTACAAACTTAAAATTTGTTACAAAGCAAAACTTCTACACATGCTTGTGTTTCCACTGTCCTTATTCACATGTGTTTTAATGGAAATGAGTAGAAGTCTGCTTTGACCTCACATTCACCCGTGGTAAAATCACTGTAATGCGTTTCAAAATATGCCTTGATCTGCGGTTCTTAGTGGTATTGTGTTTCCATTGGTGTTTTTTGGCTTCCTTTTGGTTCTTGATTTATATCTTTTTGTACCTATCAGCTGACATGACACATTATATACATAACCTTTGGTCCTTCCACTCTTTCCACCAATAACAGTTAATGCTGTGAGTGACGGCTGTTTTGGCTTCTGTATCAGAGTCTGAAATGTGTTGGAGATTCTTCTTCATCAAGCTTCATCAAAACAGCTTGTTGCACAGTGGAGCGAGGCTTATTTGAGTTGGCAGCAAGCAGAAGAAAAAACGTACAACTTCCCGTTTCTGCTGAATTACATCCAGCTCGCTGCTTCTAGGTATTGAAATTCTATCAGTAAGCTGCTCGTTTTTACAGTCATGCGTTCTGTTCGAGATGTGTGTTCTGCTCTACCTCAAAGTCCATATACAGGTCAACCTCTTGCTCCCTTTCCCTTGTTCTTTCTTTTTGTTTTAGCCATTTTCTCATTTAGCTCCCTTTCCATTATTTCCTTTTATTTCTCACTCTCTGTTTTATTTCTTTCACTCATTCTCTCTCTACTCTGGAAAGAGGCTTTCAGCAAGGTTAGTGTTTTTAGAGCAGGGTGGAGGGAAGCCACACAGCTAGATCTACAGCAAAGCAAAACTGACAAATAACTTTTTTTGTTTAATCATAAATAATATTGTATTGGACATATTTCGTCAATGATCCGTGATATTTTGTGCTTACAGTCTTTCCATTTTGTCAGATGCAGGATTTTTGTATTATCTTTTTACTCTGAATTTCACGTTCTGCTCTTTTCAGCAGCTTAAAGAAAATTAGAAGATGACGTTCAGATGGTGGTTCAACACAGTATTTCTCAAGCGTGTGATACAAAGTTAATGTACCAATGCGCATAATAGATTTAGATTTAAAAATGGGGTTGGGAAGTCTCAAAGGATTCTCAGCATGTCAGAGCTCTAAACTCAGAGTCAGCACACTGCAACATGCACATTTGTGTCTTTTTAAGGGAACTTTTTAAGAGTTTTGAAATGAATTCACATGAATGTTGCATGTATGTATCCTTAAAGCTAAATTCCATTTGATTATTTCTGGATAAAATCTCCTCTTATCATATTTAGCTTTATGCAATGATAAAGGTAAAGTACTGGCAACAGCATTTCATCCACATATTAAATACAATGTTACCTTGTGACAACGCCCATGTTCAATGATATTGTGTTGTATATTGTCCAGTTGAGATAGTTTGATGGCTACACCACACTCTCCTGGGAACTGTTCAATGGCACATTGCCTGATGATGTGCAGTCCCTACTGTCTTATACTTTCTAGGATAAATCTGACCTCATAAAAATGAATTCATGGTGGATTAGTTCCAGCGACTCAGAAAGACAGGAAAACACAGCAAATCATAGTACAGATGGTTAGATATTTAAGTACAGTATAGCACAGCTCTAGTGATGGGTAGTATTACGGTATGAAATGTAGAACATTTCATTTGATGTATTTTTGATTGCATGTCCAGTTTTAATGTGAAAAACGTCATATTTGTGACGTATTGTCTCTTTCCACTAGCCTAGAAATCTCAGACGCACCCTAGCGGCAGCAAACATTTTTTTGCTGCAAAGTGTGGTCTAGCAACTCTCCGTTGACTTTCGAAGTGGAAAATCCAAACTCTGGTCTGGCCAATCACATCGTGTATAGAGTTGGTGGGCGGGCTTAACACAATGACGGCAGAGTTGTGATGGTTCTGCGCCGTGATTTCCATAGGTGATTTCCCTGCTACTTAAAAATAAACAAGACGCAGCTGGCGAACAGCGGTCTTTCTGGCCGCGACTCGGATGACTTGGAGTTAAGAACGTAACTTAAGTCATTCTTAAAAAGGAAGATGTGTTGAGAGTTTTGACGACCGGATAAGGCAAAAGTTTAATATATCAACTTTCTCCGCTGGAAGAGAAACCATGGGGAAAGCGCATGGGACTCACACAGCCACAGCCATCATCGCTCTGGTTGGTTAGCGCTATCCTATGGCGTGCAGAGGGATATTGAAAGACAACCTTTTATCCCACCCCTGGATTGAGGTATGCCAATTGTGAGTTCCCAGACCTAACATCTTGATAGGTCTGGTTTGCCAGGCTATCTTTCCACTGCCTTATAAATTAATTCTAAAAAACACAGTATGAAATTGTGAAATTCTTCTGTAGGAGTGAGAATATGTCTGTAGCTCCTGTATCTCTTCTACATTTTCTCCCAGATAGAGAAATTGGATTATAAACTTTAGTACTTCATATTACTTTGTTCCAGGAAATCTAAAACCATTTCTGTTTGATTATTTTAGTAATTTAATTTAAGGGGTCCAAGCAACAAAGCTGCTGGAATCATTTGTGTTTGTTCTGATGTTGTTCTTCTTCCTCTTTATGTATTTATTTTAGCTCTAAAGAGTTTGGGTGTCAGTCCCTAAACCCCAATCTCAGAAGTCTATTCCCACTTGTCTGCAAGTATATTTTATGTTTGAATTGAGTTTTGAATTATAAAATCTTTTTACAAAAACTAGCCCATTTTTTTAATGGACCTGTATTCAAAAGTAAAACCTAATGAAACTTCTTACACTCCACTTTCATAAGATGCAAGCATTTGATCAGGAAAGTTTGGAATACATCTTGTGAGTGCGGTCTTGAACTTACAATATTTTAAGCATACATGCCACATTTCTCCAACTTTATGGAACTAGGGGGTGCTATAACTTAAGGAAATCCTCAAAACTGTGCAACTGTGATCAAAGAACTTAATCCACAACAATTGCATCCATATGATAGGTTTTGCAATTGTGGTCCAGTCTGCTTGGACGCACGTCGTTGCCACTTGTGGCTATATTTTTGTGGTAATCATACAGATGTTGGCAAACATTGATCTACTAATTCAATCATTAAGGGCTCAGATGGTGTGCGGTTTAGCCACAGCTACCAGCACACACACAATCCACACATTTCTGGCCATTATAAATCCCACATACATACCACAAAACCACGGCAGGAGATTACTTTCACACATCGCCTGCTGCTCTCTTTCTGTATATCGTTCTTTCTCTCTCTAGGATAAGATGACAATGATGATCTCTTTTAGTGACTTGACTTGTTGTGTTTTTCAGAGATCATCGATGACCTTACTCAGCTCGTGGACAAGACGGACAGCCGCATCAAAAATGAGACGCACAGAGTCAAGCTGTTGGAAACAAAGTCCGCTTCATGTGGTGAGTTTTCTGCCACTGTAGCCCTGGTTTTATGTCCTCTGCATCAAGAGCCCTAGAACAATATGTCTACCGTTCAGATTTACGGCCATCTCTCTCTCAGTCCCTTTCTTCTCCCTAATGTGTCTAGGGCAGTCTTCAGAACTGAAGGGATTAAAGCCCACTGCCTGTAAATAGCAAACACAGATCTGCACGTTATGGTCGGTCTCAGTGCTGTGAGCTCATACAGGGCCATCTGCATGTGATCTGTGAGTTTGTTATTGGAGCAGCAGTGAGATCAGGCCGAGAAATTTAGAGAGGTCATTTGCACCGATTTCTGGAAAGTTCTGCAAGACATTATTTTACATCTGTATACTTTAGAGTGCTTTCTTCTATGGTCTAATTTTGTCTGTTTGTATGTTCGAGATAATTCCCCCAAAAATGTACTTTTCTGTCATTATGTACTCTCCCTTATGTTGTTTCAAACTTATGTCTGACTTTCTTCTATGGAACACAAAATGTTCATGGGTGCTCTTTTTCAGTATAATGGTAGTGAATGAGGACTAGGGCTGTCCAGCTCCAAAATAAAACACTATGCAAATGAAACTAAAGTATACAACTTGAAGAAAACCATTTAACATGATGGAACAACTTTCAACTTTCAATAGCTTTGAAGTCAGCATGACATGCAAAGTCACCCTACTTATTTTCTTAATGCAGGTTATTGATTTTGCTGTTAACAGTTCATCCTTGCATGTTTCATTTGCATCAAAATATCATAACTCCATATTCAGGTGAAACGACAGACTTCTCTATGGTGATGTAGATGTTAAACTTTTCCAATCACTTTGTCTGCAAAACCAACCAAAGGATAGAATCAAGACTCATCCATCTATTCGTTTAGCAGACATTTTTATCCAAAGCAACTTACAAATGAGGAATACAAGCATAAAGAGGCAATGAACACAATATGTTTTAGACATCTTTTAGACTAGTACAAACTAGAACAGGGAGAGATAAAAGAATATTTTTTCCCTCGCAGGATGCAGTTAAATGCTGATGGAAGAGATGAATTTTCAGTTGAGTATTGAATATTGTCAGGGATTCGCGTTCCGGATAGGGTCGGGAAGATCATTCCACCAGTGAAGAACAGTGAACAAAAATGTTCTGGAAAGTGATTATGTCCCTCACTGTGAAGGTACCATGAGGCTTCGCTCACTTACTTACCCCAAGCTTAGGGAAATGATATAAACTTGAAAGAGCGGGTGGAGGTAGGACGGTGCAGAGGCCATGGCTGGGTTACACTTTATTTCGATAGTCACTTTAGACATTCTACTAACTATAAGTAACTTTTCAACTACATAAGTGTCATTAGAGTATTAGTAGGCTGTAGTAGACTGTCAGTAGACTGTTAGGTTAGGTTTAGGTGATAGGGTTCAGGTTAGGAGAAACAAGTTGACTTGTAGTTGCTAAGTTACTTACAGTCAGTTGAATGTCTGTTGGCGGACCAACAAAATAAAGTGTTAGCAGATATTAAGCTGACAGTCTACTAATACTCTAATGATAGTTAGTTGACATGTAGTGACAAAGTTACTTATAGTTAGTTGAATGTCTAAAGTGGACTATCAAAATAAAGTGTTACCCATGGCTGTTCTTTATGCAAGCATTTGAACTGTTCATGTCTTGAACTCTGAGCTATAACTGGTGCGAGCTATAACTGGTAGCTAGTGCATAAAGATAAACAGAGGTGTGACATGGTCTCTCTTGGGCTCATTGAGGACAGTCATGCTGCTGTGTTCTGAATCATTTGTGGAGTTTTGATTTGGACAGTAGTCCAGCCAGAAGAGCATTACAGTTTTCTAGAGCCTGGATGAGAAGTTGTGCGGCACGCTTCGTTCAGAAGAGCTTAATCTTCCAAATGTTGTGCAGTCCACATGATCCTGCTGTCCTTGTAATGTGGTCTTTGAATGTCAACTGGTCATCAAAGATTACCCCAAGATTTGTGACCGAAATTGATGGGATTATTGTAGGTGAACCTAGCTGGATAGTAAAATTGTGCTATACAGTCCGAGTGGCAGGGGAGAAGAGAAACTCTGTCTTTCCTAAGTTGGGTTGACTGTAGGTGATGTTCTTTCATCTATGCCGAGATGTCCGCCAGGCACTCTGAGATCTGTGCAGCTACCGTTGGATCATCTGGTCAAAATGTAAAGTAGTTTGTCATCAGCATAGAAATGGTAGGACAAACCATATGCCTGTATAATGGGTCCAAGCAGTGTAGTGTATATGGAGAAGAAGAGAGGGCCAAGAACTGATCCCTGAGGAACTCCCGTGATCAGTTGATGTGCTTTGGATGTACGCCCCATACCCCCAGCCACATTGAAAGACCTACCTGTGAGGTAAGATTCAAACCAGCAAGTTGGAGTTCATGTGATGCCCAGTGCTGAGAGGGTGGAGAGAAGGACCTGTTTGTTTCACTCGGTGTATCACAATACAGAAGCTTTTTTGAGAAACCCTTTTTTTTTTCATTTATTTGTTATTCACTCCACAGACACACGTCGGTAAACTAGAAAATGAAGTTGTGCTCCCTGGGCGGATCGGCGCAAAAAGGAGGCGTGTGTCGGCGCAAACAATCCCTGGTGCTATTTTACACTTCCAGGAAACAATTGCGTTGCGCGTACATTCAGATGGTATTTTAAGCGTGCATGCTTGGCCATAATACAGAGTGTGAAAAACGCGCATACACTGTAGATGATTCTCTCATCAACACAGATGCATTTTTCTTTTTGCAAATGATACATTATAATAAGGAAAAATATATAAACATAAGGGAAATCATTGTTGTGTCCATGACGATGGGAAAAATAGGCATAAAGCTTACACATTTACCCAAATTATTATATGCATGTTTAACCGAAGCCAATTTGGGTGGGTTTGTCACATCCCCAATGTCCATTCTCTTTCTTTTATGGCCCTGACGAGAAAATCGATCTCCTCGGATGTGAACCGATGCTGAAGCGCGCCTGATAAATGCGCCATTAAAATAGAATTGCGCCATAGAACAAGTGCACCTCGTTCATCATGCTCTTAAAGGGAATGTGATATGACGCTCTTATTGGTTTATTTCCGTTACGCCCAAACCACACCTATGAATAATGAAGCTACTCCAGACCAATCCCTTTTAGATTTGCGCCAGGCTCAAGAGGCATTTATCACGCCAGTTCAATAGCAACAGCGCCGGGATCCGCACACAAAGTTACTTGCGCTTTGTCACTTGCGTTTTAGATCGTTAAAATAGGGCCCTATATCTCTTTGGTGCATTCATGTGAGAAGCAGCGATTTCTAATTTGTAAACAAATTGTTTTTTAGTCGGATCTATTCAATGTACTGGTTGATCCAGATCAATCATGAATTGGACTGATCCTTTTCACTGATTTTGTGATTCTCTAACACATGGCTTCGGAATATAGTATTTTTTATTATACTTTTATTTAAATTTTATTTATTTTTGAAGCTTTAAAAGCTCCAGTCTACATTTGTTGTAGACTCATGGAAGAGAGCTAATTTCAGTATTTAAATTATGTTTAGAAGGACATTGGAGTAGAGTAAATGATGACAGAAATTTCATTTATGGATGAACTATTCATTTAATTGCATTTTTTGTGATGTGATCAATGATTACAGCCTCTCAGATTTCTCAAGGTTTGTGCATGCCAACCATGTCTGAAACACTTAAATCATTTCACATGTGGTAAATGTTGAAGCATGCCTGTATATTCAAGCAGCAGACACAAAGTATCGGTCTTCATTAAGCTCTTCATTAAAGGAATATTTCACTTAAAAATCCTTTCATTATTTACTCAGCCTCATGTATGAATTAAGGCAGTGAAAGTAAGCAGTGGTCATGGGCTTATCACGCATCTGGACATGACATATATGAATGGTTGCAAACTCAAAATGTTCTTTGGATTTTGAACTTAAATTTCAGTCTGTTCCTTACACAAGTCTATCATTTGACAAGACTCTCTGAACATATTGAAGCTGTTTTTTTGGTTATCTTTATTTTCAATTTTGGATCTTGACATCCCATTCCTCTAAAGATCTTTTTCTTCCTCAAAAGAAAGCCATACCTCTACTCCTGTTTTGTTCCATGGGAGAAAGTCGTAAGGGTTCGAAACAACATAACGTTGAGTGAATGTTGGCATATTTTTAAACTAACTTTAACTCTGGTGTCTTTGGGTGATGAAAGATGTTCAACCAATAAGCTCTCACTACAAACTTTTTTTGTGTGCCACATCTCGACAAATGTCGAACTTGACAAAATTGACATTTTTGGCAGAGCTGTTGCTTTAAGAGAACTATCTTGCCAGTAGAACTTTTATCTACTGGGATTTTCGCTATCTCAAGTTACATCAAGACATAAATCATTAAATAAGCTCTGATCGTGAATTCGTTTTTTTATATCCATGATCATGTGCAGGGTGTGAATAATAAAACGGATCCTTTTTCTTTAGTGAGAGCCAGTTCAACTTCATCTCTTCTGCTTGCCCTATAAAGATCCGTCTTGAATTTCTCTTGGAAATAAATGTATTCCTTTCTCTTTGTCCTGCTTCTCTAATGTGACGCATAATTCCATTTGTTTGTCCAGAGGACTCCACAGACTAAAGTTTGTTTGCAGATCCCAGAGCTGGAGGCCAGACTCACTGAGTTTTGCATTGATTCTCTTTCTCGCTCCTTTATTTCTCTACCCCTCTTCTTGTTTCACGTCTGATTTTAACACCTAACCATATTCATGTATTCTGTGAAGGGGGAAGAGGAGGGTTGATGAATGGAAAAATTCCTCACTGCCTTGTCGCCCTTACCCCACTTCAGTTCCCTGACTCACTTCACTCCTCACGTTTCCCAACTTTGTTTGACACTTGTCTTTGTCTCGTAGAAAGAAATAGCTGAAAATATAACATGCCACAACACTTTCAAGGTCTCTCCAGCTGTCTAATCTCTCACTCCTGTGGACACACACGGTTTATACAGTATTTATCTCCTGTGTCAATCTTATTTTCACAATGTATATGGTGTTTAAATTATACTGTATTTTCTATATATATATATATATATATATATATATATATATATATATATATATATATATATATATATATATTTCAGACACTCACAATAGTAGAATAGCTAAGTATTTTTTTTTACAATTAATCCTTTTTTATGCACATAGCAATAAAGTCTCTTGTTCTCACCAAGACTGCATTTATTTGATAAAAATTAAAATAAAATAAAAATAAATACAAGGGAAAAATAGTAATATTTTGAAATAATGAATACAATTTAAAATATCTGTTTTTAACTTACTATATTTTAAATAGGGCTGTCAAACGATTCGCATCCAAAATAAAAGTTTGTGTTTACATAATATATGTGGGTGCACTGTCTATATTTATTTTGTATAAATACACACACATGCATGTATATTTAAGAAAAAAATATTTATTTATAAAATATTTATATTTATATATAATATAAATTATACATAAATCTATAGACAGTATATACATGAAAATATTTCTTAAATATATACAAGCATGTGTGTGTATTTATATAAAATAATTATACACAGTGCACCCACATATATTATGTAAACACAAACTTTTATTTTGGATGTGACTGAATCGTGATTAATCATTTGACAGCCCTAAATTTAAAATATATTTTTTTCATGTGATGGCAAAGCTGAATTCTCAGCAGCTATTACTCTAGTCACAGGATAATCAGAAATCGTATATCATCATAAATCATTGTAACATAATATTTTAGTTAAAACTGTGATGCATTGTTTTTCAAGATTCCTCGATGATTAGAACATTTAAAAAAAGTTCTTTGAAATAGAAGTATTTTGTAAAATTATAAATGTCTTTGCTGTCCCTTTTGATTATTTAAATCCATCCTTGCTGAAATACAGTATTCATTTCTTTAAAACTTATATAGTTCTAAATGAATATTGTGCAGATCTTTACATCAAAAAGGTGAACTTTAGTGCTAAAGCCAAATGCTAAATTAAAAGCCAGAAGTGCCCTCATATTGGAATTATGAAGTCTGATGTTATTTCATTCATGTAATTCGTTTTTAATTTGTTTACATTCTACAACCAAATACTTTACAACCATCCTCTTTGAAAAGATAAAAAAGAACTATTACTGTAGGAAAAACATTGACAGGCAGATCAAAATCATCTGTTCAGAAAATGATACATTTCAGGCCCATCTTTTGTTTGGAATCTTCTAGCCCCTGACTATGACAAGTTGAAGTTTGTGGGTCTCTGTTTCTCCCTCCACTTTGATTTTAAATAAATAAAGGACACTTGGGAAGAATGTGTGTCCTTTGTTCTGCCCCTGGGTGGCCTCACAGGTCTTCTGCCCTCTGTGCACACTAATCTATTTATCTAGCAAATATTATTGTTGTCATTGGGGCAGCGTGATTGGGTTACAAATTTGATTGTTTATAGGACTGTGACAGTTTCTCAGAGGTGAAAAAGAGGAGCAAACAGCCGAGCCAGGGTGTGAAACTCACTTTAAAGCGTAGAAGTCTCACAGCGTGAATGAGAGTTTGTTTTGCACAGTTCTCTTTAGGCTGATTTAAATCTGAATGACATTTCTCCATTTGGCATTTTATTAAAAAAAGAGGATGTGTTTCCATCACTGAAAAAAATTTATTTTTTGGTAAGGTAAATACTACTGAAAAAAACCCCAATGTAATTTACAAGAAAAAGTTAGTTCAGGCAAGAATAAAAAAAAAACTAAGTAAATTCCATATCAGTACTTAGTTCAAGCGAGTAGAAATGAAAGCGTAAATATTAACTCAGTAAAATAAAGTAAAAAATTACTCAACTTTTCTGATACTGGGGTTCCCATCATGCACTGGACCTTGAATAATCAATGAGGTTCATTTTTCACTGGTTTCCAGCTGTATTTACACTGTTTTATCATTGATTTTGTTGTCAGGATTAGTAATTTGCCATTTTGTGACATTTTGAGGAAATTTTCTGCTCAAAATGACACATTCAAAACAAAAACGATCCATCAAATGTTACCGTCATCATGTTTAACATCTGACATGATGAAGTATAAATTACTTACATACGCTAAGTAAAACACATATTATAATGACTGGTATAATTCAATAAAATTGTTTGAGTGAAATGTAATGCAAAGGAAATTACAACTAAATCGATATTATTCAACCTTTTACTAGCCAAGTTCAAATTACTTATTTTCTTTGTTACTTTCACCTAACTAAAGTAAAGTTTACTTAATTCCATATTCCAAGTAAATTTTAACTTAAGATTTCTAATTAAAGCTACCGATAAATATGTTTAGGTTTTTACTTGGCAAATCTTTGTAAATTTACTAGCATTTTCTGAGTGGAAAAAGTTACCTAGTTTTTTTCAAGTAAATCCTACTCCAATTTTTTTTTCAGTGATCATATTAAATGACAGATTTAAATCTACAGATTTACCAGTTCAGTGAAGATTGGTGGACCGAAGTTCTATGTACTTGCTGTTCTAAATCTATCATTTTCCAGTGGGATGGGGGTCTGTTTAATAAAATTGTGACATTGTTCCTTGTCACAGTAAAAAAAAAAAAAATGGGACAATTGCCGGCTGTGTGGCGTTATTTCCTAACTCATGCCCTGCCCGCAGCAGGCTTTGGTAGATCGGTGGTATTTCATAATACCAGCGCAAGTTTGTTCAGCACGGCTTCCTTTCACCCTGTGCCTCAGTGCAGGCCAGCTGGCGCTATGATCTCCGTTGGGAACGCACAGCCACCGAGCCAAACTATGAGAGAAATGTAAACTAAAGTACTGCAAACACAGTACCAGCCAGTGTCCATGACGAACAGTGCATATGTCAAAATCCTGTCTGATTAGCAGAGATAAGCGTGTTTTGAAATTACGTGACAGATGATGGCATGTCTGCTATGTTGTAGAGTTTGCACAAACAAAGGAAGGACTGAAGTTAGACTTGAGACAAACATAGTCAGAAAATGTGTATGTTGAAAAGCGTGATCTTGATTTCTAGAGAGAGGGTTTTGGTAGTTTTAAAGGATATATTTTGTTAGCTGTATTTTTTATTGTCTATTTTTAAGGTATTTACTATATTGTAAATAGATATGTAATCTATTTTTTATTTTCTATAACAATTGAGTTCGAAGATCAGAAATGTAATTCATTTTAAGATGTTTACATCACAATCTGAGGTGTAACTATACTGTATATTAGGAGTTATTAGCAAATGAGTGAGTATTTGAGCGTAATAGTTCAGAAATTATTTAGTTTATTTTTGTAAATTTAAACTTCAATAACTGATAGACCTCATTTGGATCTGATTCTAATAGGATCTATTTGTGTTGTCCTGTAATGGATATTTAAATATCAATACCATCACAGACAATATCAAATACCACATCACAATGTACCAAAATCCACTTGAAGATTGAGGATTTTAATACGTAATAAGTATTTTAATGTATATATATATATATATATATATATATATATATATATATATATATATATATATATATATATATATATATTTTTTTTTTTTTTTTTTAAAGTTTTTTTTAATTTTTTTTAAATTTTTTTTTAAGTTTTTAAAATTTCAGCTTTAGTTTAAAGAATCACCCGTAGCCGTATTCACTTTATAGGGAACAGAGGACTCAGGTGTGATCCTAATTTTTATTTATTATCAATGTTATATCACTGCCTTCGATAAAGTTTTGTCTATCCATTTATGGTGTTTTTTTTATTATTTTGGGGGTATTTTTTAATTTATTTACTTCAAAAAGTACCATATTTTCTGTGTAAATTAGGCTTATTTTAATGTTTTATTTATTTCTTTTTTATTTTTTTAACTACATTAAAATATCATTCCAATAAGTTCTTAGAGCTAAAACCTAATGACTTTGCTGTCACCTGGTGTCTTATTTTGGCTTATTTTAGAATGCTCTAAATTACAGTTTTTCCCATTCATTTCCATGGGTGCCCATTTTTGACCCAAATACAAGATTAAGGATTTTTCTCCCACTTAACATTGTAGAATTGAGTTCAGGAGGCAAACTTAGGAAAAATAGCCATGTCTTGTACCGCTCAGATCAAGGGAAGTATTTTTAAAAATAAATCAAAACTCTTTTGCCCACATTTGTCCAGAATACGGTTTTAGGGTTAAATATATTAATTTAAATATATTCAGCCTGTGTATGGAAAGGCCAGGTAATGAAAAGCACTAAAGTTTGAAAAGTTTACATTTTATTAATATTAATAATTGTAAAACTTCTTTTTGATTAAGTAAGTTCAAGCCTAAGGATGTTCAGTCACAGTTGAGGATTGATCGGTTCATTTAATCCGAGTCAGAACTATTAGTTTTGTAATAGCGGATCTACAACACATGTTCTGGTTGATGTAAGTGACTCACAGGAGATGAGACATCCTCTCCAACACCTTCCTGGAATTCCTCTAGTGACACAGAGTAAATGAGAAATTTGACTATCAGAAGGATTAATGAAAGACAGATGCATCACTGAAAGTTCACCACATTTTATTTGTCATTCTCACCCTCAGTCAGTATTGATCTTGAATTATAGACAGGGCTACGAACCCTGTTTATTTTAATGAGTAATGCATGAAAACTGCAAATAATGAATGAAATAAAATGAAAAAAGTGTTTAAAGTCCAAAAAATGTAAGGATAAACAACAGATCTCTGAAGTTTCTTTGCTGTGCTTCTGGTAGGGATGCACATGTGCTAAAGATCAGTCATGAACTTCTGCTCTAAGAGTGTTTTTTCATTAAGATGTTTTGTTGTGTGTTTTTAAATCAGGGATGTGGGTGGTGATTGTTCTTCTCCTCATTGCCATCATTGTCGTGGCTGCTTGGCAATAGTCATGAAGAGGATGTTTCTAAAGAGAAGACGGCACAGACGTGGAGTGTTTTCTGGGGGGAAACGGGTGATACGCGCAGCTTCCACATAAACACTTCCCTCCAAACCCCTTTTCCTATCCCCTTCTCCATTTATGAAAGTAATGGAACCCGTGACTGGGTAAAAGCCAGGGAATGGACCACTATGAAGAACTGAAATTCTTTGCTCCTCAGATAATGATCAAAGCAGGATTCGGAATGGAAAGAAAAATAGAAAAGAGCTTTGAAAGGTTTTAAATATTATTATGAATATAACCATGAGATGCTCCGAGGGGGAAAACCTATTTAAATTCTTTGTTTGGCAGTGAAGAAAATGATCCGTATCCTTCATGTAAACAAGGTCTGTGCGTCACAGTGCAATACAGAATCTTGTTGCATATTGCAGCTCCGCTGTTGGGTTAAAATATACAAGCTCTGAACTTCTTTCTCATTGTCCATTAAAATGCATTAGATTTTGGATTCTATTTTTTAAGTACAACTAATTCTAATAAATGTGTGATTTTTTTCTCAATACTTTTCTGTATTTTATTTGTTTTGTTTTTTCCTGATAATGTGACCTAATAAATATAGTTAACACAACCTGGCCTCAACTTTTTCATTGGTAAAATCTTACAGTAATTGTTCGCAAAAAAAAAATATTTTCAAGATTTGTTATCACAACATTTTTTCTTTTGTCAAATCAACTTAAATAATTTATTTAGTTCAGATAACTTATTATTTTGAGTTTCTTATGATTAAATCAATCTCCTTCATTGTATTAACTCCAGTTTTCCAGTTCAATCAACTTAAAATTTTAAGGCAATCCAGGTTACTTATTTTTTTTAAGTTAAACCAACAATATTTTTTTACAGTAAATACATATACCACTAATAAATACATATATGTATTTATTAGTGGTGTTCAATATTTGTCACACACTGTAAAAAAAATTATCAATAAGTCCTGACAACATATTATTACATTGCTTTAACTCGTCAAAAAAAGTTAAGCAATTTTCAACCTTTTTTAAGTTATTCAAGATTCAACAATTTGTTTTAAGTCATTTTAATGTAATTTAAGTTTAAATGACTTAAACATCCAAGTTGACGGCACACTGCAAAAAATATTGTAGGTTTAACTTAAAGTAAAGTAACCTGGTTGCCTTAAAATTAAGTTGATTGAACTTAAGTTCAATACAATGAAGGAGATTGATTTAATCATCAGAAACTCAAAATAATAAGTTATCTCAACTAAATAAATTATTATAAAGTTGATTTGACAAAAGAAAAAAATGTGGTGATTACTACACTGTTAAAAAATATTGTTGGTTTAACTTAAAAAAAGTAAGTAACCTGGGTTGCCTTCAAATTTTAAGTTGATTGAACTGGAAAAAGTGAGTTAATACAATGAAAGAGATTAATTTAATCATCTGAACCTCAAAATTATATGTTATCTGAGCTAAATAAATTATTTAAGTTGATTTGACAAAAGAAAACATTTTGTGATTACTACACTGTAAAAAAATATTGTTGGTTTAACTTAAAACCTGGGTTGCCTTAAAATTTTAGGTTGACAATACAATGAAGGACATTAATTTAATCATCAGAAACTCAAAATAATAAGTTAACGCAACTAAATAAATTATTATAAAGTTGATTTGACAAAAGAAAATATGTTGTGATAACAAATCTTGAAAATATTTTTTACAGTGCAGCAACTCTTTTTTTACTTTGCATGCTCAGTTCTTATTTCCTTAAATCTTTACTGTAATGTCTAAACAATTAAATAAATACTAATGTATTACTTTTTTAAGGCAAATTTATAAGCAGGGGGGAATGAGAAAGCACACTAGTGACGTTTTGAGATTTTATTCCAAATGAATGCTGAATGTAGTTCTACCAGGTTGGTGTTCAGTAGTTATTTTCCCCTCTGGATTTTAATCACAACCATCTAAACAACCACAAACTGTAAAAAAAAAAAAAAAAATCAATCAAACAAAACAAACAACAACAAAAAAAAGGTAAAAGGATGTAAAAAATCCACAATGTCTTGTGTCATTAAATATTTTCTTATAATAACCATAATATATTAGTATGCATTGTAAAACAATATTGCAGACGTCTTGTATTTGCCACAGCTAAATTTACAATTCATAATATGAACAAGAAGCAATGTATGTAAGGTCTGCTGGTAATGTCAACTGATACATGAGGCATCTTTCCACTGCTGCGAAAAATAAAAACTGAACATAAATTTACATCGTTGTAATACTTGAAATAAAAAAAAAATATTAAAAAAGAAGTGTCCACTAAGATACTGAGTGCCAAACAAAATACATGTACATGTGGTATTAAGAATATTGCTTGTAACCGGTTAATACATCATATGTATAAATATCTGTATGTTATACATTGTGTACATTTACAAGTAATCATTGCTGTTAAGATGATAATTACTCCATACGTATAACCGTTCATCGAATCATCGTCTTTTTTTCTTTTTCTTCTTTTCTTTTTTTTGGTATTTGATACTGAAATGACCAGTTCTCGCAGTTTATTTTAGACAGGCCACACCATCAAATGTTAAGCTGACCCCTCAAAGATCAGTGTAAAAGCTGTACTTTTATCAGTAACAAAACAAGTGTGAGTGTGTGTGAGCAGCGTTTCTCACAGTGAAGAGAATTCTCTGTTGTAGTGAAACATTACTGTACATGCATTCCTACATTCACAGACCCTAAATGGACGTGGAAATGTGTAAAAGGAGAGATGCCGTCGCTTTACAAAACTTAATAGTAAATACTAGTTCATGAATACTAGTTAAAGGTAGTTCGTACACTTCTAAATACTGTTTTACACACAATGAAAAATACTAACTATACACACCATTCTACCAACACTTGTCTACGAAAAGGCCTGTTTATACACTGGACTCGCGCAATGAAGTTCGGTTTTAACAACAACAACAAAAAACGTCATCGTCCATGTCTGGACTATAAACAATTGAATCAAAAGGAGCAAAAAAATGATGTCATGTACCTCAATTAATGTCTTATACAAAAATATACATGGTGATTTTATTCCAAGTTCAAAAATAATTGTAAATGCATGCTAATTATTGTAGGGTTTGTACAAGCATGCCATTACATTTTTATAGATCATAAATCAGTTTTCAACAATTATGAGTACAGATTTTTGTTCGTCTTGTAAATAAGTGAGGCAAGTTCTAGATTTACACATGGCTTTTTTTGCGAATAAATTGAACAAATGTAGTCTATATTAGTGGGAACTGTTGAAGAAAATAGGCGCTAGTTCTTTTCAGCAATTGTTAGATGATTCTTTAACTGTAAAGTAGTGAACTACGGGGCGGGCCACCTACGATGAAAAGGCAATCAGAAACATACTTTGAACAGAAACCGTTGATTTGCTTTTGAAGCGTAGAGTATGGGAAAACCAAACCAGTCTTAAAAAATGAGTAGTGTTATATGAAATATACATGTTATACTGTACAAGTGCTGTCATGGTCTTTTTCTTTTTTTGATCTGAATTCACTGATAATGTTAAACCATGCAACTTCGTGAAAATTGCAACAACTAATAATGCTGAATGAACTAATTATAAAAAATAATATGCACCAGTATATGCATAATGCATGTTTTTCATGCAGTTGTTACAAGGTGAAACTAGAATACTTTTCAGACTTTGAAAAAATAACTTTTTAAATTGGCGTAAGAAGAGCAAAAGTTGTTTTGATGTCTGTCATATAAAAAATTCCATCGAAAACAGTTATAACCATTATGCATTATGCATAAGTTAGAGCATATGAATTTTTAAATGCTAAAGCTCACTCGTGAAAATGTTTTATTTATTTGTTTATTTTTGTATTGAAGAGGCTTACTTCATTTAAATATTGTTTGCATTTTTTTTACCTTGAAAATTCTGTTTTAGAATATGAAATACAGCTTAATCTGATTCTCAAAACTGGCCAAAATGAATCTGAAATATGAAGCCATTTAACAAATAATCCAATACCTTTCTTTATAATGGACACAGGTGCAAAATTGGCAAACAGGAAACAAATAAAGAAATGAAAACTGCATCGTGAACTCCTTCACACATGTTCCTATTTTAAAAACAAAATGTTAATATTGTCTTCATGCCTTTATTCAAAGCAGCGATGTTCAGTTCCTTCTCTCTCTTCCTTTCCCTTATTATCTTTTCATCCACCACTCGTCTGTTGTTTCTCTGTCCAGCTCTGGATGGCCACCTCTTTCGTTTTTCGCCTCACTATGCTTTCTTGCATTTTCCTTTCTTCTCGCGCTGCTGAAACTTCCGGAGTCTTCGAGCCCAAGTGTCCCTCCATTGAATGACCAGACTGCCCTTGTCTGCCACCACTCCGCTTTGTCCAGGGGAATCCTCGTCATTGGCCAGAAGTAGGTACTTCTTGCCGGGCTTTATCTTCGGGCACTTGCAGGCCACGTCCTTTGCTCTGACCCACAAAAACTGGTCTCCCCTGCGGATTCGGCTTTCACCCTGTTTGTAGACGGAAATGATGTTGACGGTGAACTTCCACCATTCACCGGCTTTTTCTGCTTTTAGGATGTGGACCTGAACAGCTGTAAATAACAGGGAAAAAAAAATTATTATTTTTCCCACTATTAACAAAGATGAGTAACATTATTTTGTAATGTAGTATCTTGTGGTGTTTTCATTCAAATGAAAACATGTCATTTAAAATTATTTCAAACAGTATTAACCCTAAAATCGTATTCTGGACAAATGTGGGCAAAATACATTTTATTTATTTTTTAGAAATACTTCCCTTGATCTGAGCGGTACAAGACTTGGCTACTTTTCCTAAGTTTGCCTCCTGAACACACACTTTTTTTTGACTCAATTCTACAATGTTAAGTGGGTGAAAAAACAAAAACAAACTCCTTAATCTTGTATTTGGGTCAAAAATGGGCACCCATAGAAATGAATGGGAAAAACTGTAATTTAGAGCATTCTAAAATAAGTCAAAATAAGACACCAGGTGACAGCAAAGTCACTTCATCTTTAGGTTTTAGCTCTAAGAACTTATTGGAATGATATTTTAATGTTGTTAAATTATTATTATTTTTTTTAAAATAAGCATAATTTACATAGAAAAAAAAACATAAATGGATAGACAAAACTTTATCGAAGACCGTGATATTACATTTATAATAAATAAAAATTAGGATCACACCTAAGTCCTCTGTGCCCACATTTGTCCACAATTACAGGATTAAGGGCAATAAAGTGAATACGGTTTGAGGGCTACAAAACTACATGGAATATTTTGTACTTTTTAAATGCGTGTCATTAACAAAATGAATCTCTGAATGATAACTTGAATGTTAACGTTGAAGTTTGCCCATTTAAATAACATAATGTTACCGTACACACAACAACGTCTGAAAGTCTGAGACCACTAGTGAAAAAGTTTCTATTTTCTAATTGAATACAAATATTGTACTGCATAAATAAATACATGAATTACTTAGTACTTTGTATGTCTTGATTAGTGGCCAAGAAATAGTGTGAAATCTATAAATTGGTTATTTTCAAACTAAGATGTTGTAGAAGAACTCATTCTTAGTTCATGTTAACTAAGGTAAATAGTTAAATAACTAATGAAACTTATTGTAAAGTGTTACCAAAATATCTAAATTTACAGCCACAAGTGAGATGATACAATAGTACTGCCACAGATTCAGTCTGGCTCTGATTCTGATAAAGTCGTTTGTATCGTCTCAGTTGCTGAAGCAATGCAGCTTTAAAGTGCTTTCAAATAAAGCATGTAACTCAAATCCTGCCGCAGTTTGACAATCCTTGCAAGTGTGAATCCCCCAAATCTGCGTAAACTGCCTGTAAACTCATGCTGTTCCCCTTTCATTATTAATAGCCTTCAATGTGCTTTGTAAGGTGACTTCGATAAAAAGGAGCAGCAAAACAGGCAGATTTAATTTTGTCGGCGTAATGCTTTGCAGATTGAGGCAGTATCACACAGGCTTATGGTTGGTGATCTAAGTATCTGTCCAGTTACAGGTTTTTAAGGCTAGAGCAATGCAGGAGGCATGTTTTCCTCCTCTGATATAGAACATTCAACCCCATTACAAACATTCCTCTTAAAAGAATTCACATTTTTCATGAGTTTCATTTAATGCCAATACAAGGATCCATTTTCACATTTACAGGAATCAATATCTTGCCCCACATTCTCATTCTCGACTTCTCAGTTGTATCGGGTGCCAGGATGCACAGAGGTCTTTAACTCTTTCCTCACCCATTGCTAGCCAGTCAGTTTTTCACAAACTTTTCATGGCCCTCAAGATTATTTAGTTTTATGAATATCTGAATATGCAATATTTTAAATAAAGAAAGAAAGAACAGAGCCTCTGCTTTAAAATCAATCAATAAATAAAATTTTAGCTTTGTGCATTTGTGCACTTTTTTATCAACACTTCATTGTGGGTAAGTTTTATTAAAAAAACAACATTTTAAACAAAAAGCTGAGAAAATTGTGTTTTTGCCAAGTTTAAATCATTGCTTGTTTAATGACATTCGGTTTAAATTATGAATTGATTCTAATTCTAATATTTTGCACAAAAATAAAC
Organism: Hybognathus amarus; assembly: GCA_030378365.1. NCBI lineage: Eukaryota > Metazoa > Chordata > Actinopteri > Cypriniformes > Leuciscidae > Hybognathus > Hybognathus amarus. The sequence continues at coordinate 107,005 of JAQIUQ010001508.1, forward strand.
ATTCTGTTATGATTTACTCATCTTCATGTTCTTCCAGACCTGTATGACTTTGTTTCTTCCGTGGAAAAAAGAAAGTGATTTTTTTAAAGAATATTCTGGATGTGATTTTCCTTATAATCAGAATTAAGTGAATTTAAGTGGTTCATATGACACAAATGAACTAGCCTGGATGCCAGCCCAAACCCCACCCACAACATTTTGTTGGTCGGGAAGTTCGGTCTGGACTGAATCCATTGAGGAGTAATTATGATCAGGCAAAAAATGATCGGGCCAATCAGATTGCCATGGCGGGCTTTATACGATGATGGACAGGTGATCTTCAGGGACGTAATCATCACGTTCTCAAAGAGCGCTAACTGTCTTCTCTCAGAGATGACTGCAGCTGGAGAATTGAGATGTATAGATTCCGCTGTTCGCGTCTGTCGACAGTGCATTAATTTCAATAGACAAACAGAAAACTGCAATCAAGGCATTTGTCGATCGGAAAGATATATTTGCCGTCCTTCCTACATGATTCGGGAAAAGTGTAACTTATCAGCTGGCTCTGATGGTCGCTAAGAAGATGGGACGTAATGAAAAGCCTGTGGTCGTTTGGTCGCATTCATGGAAGACCAAGTAAAAGAAGCAACACTCGTTATTTTACTTCTAAAATAAGTAAGTTCTGTTGACAACTGTGAAATGCAAAGTATTTGCCTTACTCTGTTGCTCTGATTGGTTGTAGGTTTACTGACTATCCAATTGAGTGCAGAGTTTTTTTCCTGGTTCGGTTAAGACGCCTCATAATCAAAGCCCAATGAAGCAGTTTCAGACTCATATACTCAATATAATACGAGTATGACGATGTCAGGCCGCAAATGAACAGTTATTATATTAACAATATTCCAAATTTGATGCCATTTGATAGCTTTGTGAGAGTAGCATATGATAATATAACAATGAATCAGTTATTCACTAAAAATCTTGATAGACCAGTTCTTCTTAGCTTTTTCATGAGAGACATAGCAATGCACTATTCATAAATGATTCTTTCTTTTGTGTGACCTTTTCAGTGAAATTCTTGATGCAGTTCACATAACCGAACTGCTATGTGAACATAAAAAGTTCACATAAACTTTCACATAGTCTGAAAGTTTTGTTCTGGAATTACACTGATCTGACTCTCAACTCACTGCCTCAATGATTCAGGGTATAATGATTAATTTTGGTCTGTTTCCTATACAAAAACTGTTTTTGTATATTTTTTGTGTAACTGCCTTAGTTCGTATCAAGATATTTTTCAGAAATGTACATTTTGTGTTCCGCAGAAGAAGAAACAATTCATACGGTTTTGGATAACAGTGAATTTTTTTTATTACACTTTAAGGACACTAGAAAGTGAGAATCTCATCACAGATGAAATCCCAAAACTTTTAACTTTATAAAACAAACTGTGACTGTCACCATTTGGAGAGGTGGAAGTCATGTATCCAATGATAACAACAAATCTGTGGCCCAGCTGTGGTCAGGATTCCTGTGGTGTTTTATGGGTAATATGCCACTGAGGCATGAGGCTGTAAATATCATGCCACAAAATGCCTGATTCCCCTCATAAGTCTTTAGATGACTCCATCGTCAAGTTCAATTCCAATTTTCTAGCCATTTCTCCCCGTGCTGCTGTATAAAGCCCCCCTGATGCTCAAGAAGGCAGAAGGAAAGTGGATTAGGTTTAATGCTCAGAATGTGGGAGTTTATCCTAGATTGTTCACTTTTGAGTAAAGGGGGAGCTGGCGAACTCTCCATAACTGAGGACAACTGTAAATTGAAGTCAGCGGGGGACCATATTATCTGGATAAATTCTTAAACGAGTCTTAAATGAGTAATGGGAGTGTAGAAAGGAGAACATGCAAAGCCAGTCTGCAGGAGGTGATGGCATTGAGGATTCATCATGTAAGATGCTACGACCATTGTGTGCCAGACCTCCTCTGTACGCTGCAGGGATTCCCTGTTTTTTATTGTGTTTTTTTCACACCCTGAATAGACCCTCAATCATACATGGGTCTATTGGGCATAAACACTTTCGTATCCATCAAATCATGTCTTTGGCTGGAACGCATCAGCCTTTTTTAATCATTATTACATTTATCACAATCCATCTTTACAAGCACACAGCATGGCCATTATAAGTACTTTGTGTAGCTTAATTGTAATGGTATCCAGCTCAATTATAGTATACATTTCATTATGGGTCAATGAAAACACTTTTTTTTGTGCATACAAAAAATATTACAAATTGAATTCACACATACAGTGAAATTTATAGAATAAATATATGATAAGCATTTAAATGAATTAAAATGCATTTTGATATTTTGGGGGGCATAAAGTAAAATGGATCAGGCTGATGCAACTTTCCTGATATCCTAATTCATTTATTACACCCTAAAAAAATGCTGGGTTGTTTTAACCCAATTTTGGGTAAAATATAGATAAACCCAACCATTGGGTTAAGTTTTTTAATTACATTTTAACCCAACATTTGGGTTTGTCCATATTTTACCCAAAATTGGGTTAAAACAACCCAGCATTTTTTAGAGTGTAATAGAATGGATTTTTTAAAAAGAAAATATTATTATTAAGAATATAATATATATATATATATATATATATATATATATATATATATATATATATATATATATATATATATATATATATATATATATATATATATTTTTTTTTTTTTTTTTAAGAATACTTATAGAAAGAACCCCATACCATTTTGTCAAGGTCAATTAAGTTTCTTAAAATATCTGATTTTATAATAGTAACGCAAGGTTAGTTTAGTTTGTACGTTGTGGTGTGATTTCCCCCAAAAAACGTAATGGTATTAATAAATGAATAATTCACAAACAATATATAATATATAAAAATGTTTAACGATTAATATATTTTCACAGTACGTGAGGAAAATATGTAAATACATTTTCTTGATGGTTAATCAAGTCATTTAATTTGAACTTTTCTTGAAAATTATTGAAATTTTTTCCAAAGCCAAATTAAACCAACATTTCTTGTTACAATTCAATATTTATAAATATTTTCGCTTTTTTTAATTGTGGACACTATTTTGTCTTCGACCCATATAATAATATGGTAATATTTCCACATAGCAATTTTCTAAAATATTACAATAATATATTACTGTAATATTTAAAAAATATTACTGTAATATTTTATTACATTTTATTATATTTTTATACCTATAATTATACTCAAATAAGTTTTTTTGTGTTTTATTCTACATGAATAAATTACCTACAATACCTGTAATATTTTATTACATTTTATTATATTATTATACCTATAATTATACTAAAATAATATTTTTTGTGTTTTATTCTACATTAATAAATTACCTACAATACCTGTAATATTTTATTACATTTTATTATATTATTATACCTATAATTATACTCAAATAATATTTTATTGTGTTTTATTCTACATTAATAAATGACCTAAACTCTTCAACACTCGCTGTTGTAAATAAAAGATGAAAGTTGGCTACATTTTATTTTAAGGTGTCATTGTTGCAGTGTGATTATATATTTATACTGAGTAATATTAAGCAACTATACATGTACTTCCTATAGGGTTCAGGTAGGATTAGGATTTGGTTGAGGGTTAGTTGCTTGTAATTATACATAATTTACTTTTATTACTAGGGTAAGTGTACCGAACACTGTTTCAAATGCAATCCTACACTAATTTATTTTCAGCGTATGATGACTGAAATGAATCAAATGAGCTGTTAAAATGCTCTGTCTGTTATTAAACTTGCTAATCTCTTTAAGTTCCATGGGGTCTCGCTTGATTGACGAAACAACCCCACCTCTGTAGGGCTGCACATCTGCTCCTTTTCATGGACAAGAGAGGGCCTGCTGCCCCCAGGAATGCAGGACAGGGACATGCGCTTCCCTTAATGAGGATATCTGTGAGCACTCCGGTCCCTTCTGCCCGTCACACTGCCGTGGTTTGATCCGCTTTGGGCTTGAAATACCTGCTGGGCTGTCCGTCAACGCAGCCTCCCCTAAACCCCTCACTGATGGCCTTTCCTCCTGTTTGATCCTTTGACTTTCTTCTTGAAAGCCCCAAGTAAGCCATCACTACAATATACCAACACTGAGGGGGCTCGAGGGAATTCGGCTTTGGATAAAGCGTAAAGATGTTGCAGAGGGCAAGGATTTGAGCCACCTGCATAAATGTGGGAGTGTGCTGCTTTCGGTATGGTGTTGTGTGCACTTTTTCTCACTCACCGTAGTCTTTCTTGCAGTACTTCTTCATATTGATCTTCAGCTTGCCTTTGGATGCCTTGCAGTAGGACTCACAGTCTAAGTTTTGGAGGTAAAAATAAGAAAGGAAGGGTTGAGACGGGGAAACAACAACAATAACAACACAATTAAAGAATGTAAAAGAGTAATTGTCAAAAAGAGAGACACTTCTGCAAACTACACATCTATCCTAAAGCCTTGGCCTGTTGTGACACCCATCTGCCCAGTTTAATTGTGAGGCTGTAATAGGGCTTGTGAGGCATTCAGCAAAGTGTCCTTTGCTCCTTAGAAAAGGAAGGAGACAAAAGGTCCCTCTCGTTCTGCTCTCTGGATGTCTGGACCCTCCCCTGCTCTGATGGGAGCCCTCTGAGGCCAAAGCGTATTGTGCCACCCAGTGATTTTTTTTCTTCAGTTCCATGCTAATTTCTTACCCTTGTCTCCACTGTCAGTGCCATGATGGGCCTGATTAGGGCTTTTTGAATCACGACACCTCCCTCCCGGTGCTGTCAACTCTGTACCCTGTACGTCTATCCTAATGCCTCCTTCCCCACTCGCAACCCCTAAAGACCATTTCAACCTTTGGCATTTATTGGTTCGGCACTCAGGGAGGTTGCGGTGAAGGGGGGAGCAAGGGTTGTCCAAGCACAAAGGGAGGTCAGAGGGAAAATTAGCAGCACATAAAGTGTTTAAAAAAGCTTGTTGTAAGTAAAAATAAAGATGAAGCATGGTGTTTTGGGGGAAAACCCAAGGGATTCGTTTCTGATTGGGCCTCTTCAACAGTTCTTCCCAGATAAAACAAGTTGCGCCTTCAAGTCTGAGGACACAGACACGATTAATTCATTAAAAACGCCTCTTTCGAGCATGCAGATGTTTAAATGGAGAAGTTTGCTTTCGCCATTTCCCCTTACAATTGTCATGGCCTTCTTTTAGTGGATGGATGGAATGGGGAGGCGGAGGGGGGCAGAGAAAAACCTTTCAGCTCGCCTGCATATTAACAAACTTCATTGTTTCGGCCGAACCCTCGCTCGGTGCCTGCCTTTTACTTTCTTTTGGACTCTCTATTCTCTCTGTGTGAATGAGGTTGCCCTGGGCAACCCAGGAAACAGAAAAAAATGCCCGTGAAAGTAGTCGCGCCGAAGTGGTTGTGCGAGGGAGTCCAAGGTGGGGTTGGGGCGAGTCAAACCGTGCACACTGTAGATTGGAAATGGCAGAGAAACTGTAACCGAAATGAAATTGAGAGTCCATACTGTGGCAGCTTCATTTCCATTTAAATGAAGACTGTAGAGCAACTGCTTTGTTTTCCTATAACCCTATTTAATGCCATCACGATACTTCCCTTTGATAGCCATCATTTCTCATTAGCTCTCCTTTAAAGAGGTGATGGGCACCCTGAGATTCCTATTCGAACATTTAGTCCCCCGCAGCAAAGACAAATGTACTCATTGTGCCCCCTCTTGAGTTAGGGGAAGTAGGGTTAGCTTGCCGTCCCGTCATGATGCTCCCACAGAGGCCGGTGTCACCTTAATGGATGTTTTCCCTACCGTCTTTTCAAGCGAAAGCTGTGTGCGAGAGGTCTTGGCACCAAGTCCGGTGGCGCTGCTAGCGGTGCCAGTGATTAAAAGGAAAGCTGCGTGTAAGTTTGAATGTGAGGCTTGTTTGACACTGAAGAATGAGTGGAGGGCACCGGTTACATGCTGACTGTGGGGACCCCTGTGGGGAAACATTTGTGGACGAATTCTCTCCGTCGCTAGACTTTGAGGGCAGTTGTTGGTGTGGAGATTCGGCGGAAAACAGCTAATGAGTCTGCGCTATTCAGCCTCACTCAGCACTTTTTGAAAAGCCTTGACATCTAACACTGACAATCTAACCTGCTGGGTCTTTTAAAGCTTGAAGACAGCAGACACTGTACTCTGTTGTTAGCAAAAAAGAGCCTAAAGCTGACCTGAGGTCTGTTTCCAGTTGGACCTCTAATGGAATCGACAATGCTATTCAGGCGCGCATTGCAGATCTGGGAGCTGTAACAATGAGGTGTGAATGAGTGCACAGGGGGAAGGCTTTCTCTGTGCGGGAATGAGACTGATTGAGAAACAAATTGCTGCAAATAAAGCATGTAATTAGATTATAGCCAGAGCCCCAAGCTCCCACTGGGGCAGGGACTCAATGGGCAAGCTGGGTCTTGTTCAAAGGGAACTGCTTTTTTTCTCCTTCTCCTCTCAACCTCTCAAAACACCCTTCTCGTTTTCAGCTGTTCTTTCATTACATTCAAGAGTTTGAGAAGGAAGTAGCTATCTCTTGAATTAGGACATTGCTTTAAACTAGAAACGGACCAGAAAGCGTGTGCATTTGTGATGTTTTGGTCACGAGAGCATCATTCTAATGGGCTGAGAATGGGTAGAACTTCATTACTGTAAATGAAGCCCAGAGATTTGTGGGGAACATCGCCCAGCCTCGAAATCTGACAATGTGAAATGGGAGAGAGGTGAAGCCAGCTTTAAAAATTAGACGAGAGCTTTGCATTCATGATGAGACACTAATTCAACACCATTCACTCTCTTTCTGTCTCTCTCTCTCTCTAATTCTCACTTTCCCTCAATCTCTCACTCCCCCTTTTTCATTTGTTCCTCTTATAATCATTAGGAGCCTTGCAGATTTCTATGAGACAATTTTGTCTTACAACGGTGACATGTGGTAAAGGGATAGTTCAACCAAAAATGAAAATTCAGTCATTATTTACTCATCATCATGTAGTCACAAACCTGTATGACTTAATTTCTTTCTTGTCAGAAAAAAAAATCGAATACAACAACTGTCTCATAGTTACACTTTTAGGTATAGAGGGAATGCATTGACGTCACTTTCCCGCCGGAACAACCCCCCTCAGCCTGACTGAGTGGCAAAAGATCTGTGGCGTGACTGGATTTAATAGGGGAAACTGTGAAAATGCAACTAAAACGAACAATTTTATCAATTTAAACTAAATGTTGGAGTTAATATAGTGTTCCTTACACAAACTATACTAAAGATCCAGTGATCCATGGATATTGACATGCAGACAGGAATCGTGTTGCCTGACATTTATGTTTGCCTGATTTCGACGCCGGGGAAATAAAAGCAATATAGACGACAAACATAAAGCAAATTTGCCTGTGAACGCTTTATATAAATACAATAGTAGGTCTAAATCCGGGTGATCACTTATATCAGTGTTTTATATAGCCTATATATCATCATATCGTCCAGCCATAAAACTTTATAGTTTTTTTTTGGTCAGTGTTTATTAAGAAACATCCAATAATGCAGAATATGCAATGATACGTATTTAATTAATGAGTTGTTAATATATATATATATAACAATACAAAATATGTGGGTATGGTTTTACAGCTAAATTCAGCATATTGACACAAAATGATAACTGCAGATCCACCTTTTGCTGACTGGAGTCCAGTTGTTTCTGTGAATTGCAGCGATCCATTTGTCCTCTTTCTATAGCAGTCTGTAAAAATATACCTCCGATTTTTTGTCAAATCTAGTTGTACAGTCAATTGCAAAGCTCTTTCCCACTTTATATGTGTTGTGTTTGATTTGCGGCATTCACGCTGAAAACATATACAGCCGCTCAGTCTTTTTGCCACTCACTGTGAGAAACTGCAGGCACGTGACCAGACGGTGCACATCACGCGCATTCCCTCTATATACTTTAGAGGTATATAAGGTACAAAAGCAATAAGGTACCGACAGGACTGCTGTAGTGACGAACTGTAATGCTAAAAAAAGCATTTTTTTTGTTACATATTTTTTAGAATTTCTGACCATGTTCTATGTACAAAAAGTGCATTTTTGAAGAATATAGTACTTTCCCACTTTATTCCATGTTCTCAGTAGTTGCATAAGGAACATGGGAATTTAAGTCAAGTTCCCTAAAAATCTTTACAAATTTTCAGTCTCATGCAAAACTATTTAATAACAAACATTTCACACACAGACATATGGAATACTTTTGAGCTTTATGATAGTCTATAATGCTTTTTGTTGTTTTGAAACTTAATTGCTTCATTCGATATTCACTTTCATAGTGTAAAAGAGCAACCACAAAACACTTCAAAAATGTACCTTTTGTGTTTGACAATCATACAGGTTTAAATTGAAACAACATCAGGGTGAGTAAATGCTGACTTATCCTTTGGATCATGTAAACTATTCATATTATTTAAGAAAATTATTTGAGCAGTCCCCTCCACCGTGTACAGCCAGCGTAAAACAACACATCATCTACAAAATCCATGCCAATAATGATATAGAATTGATGACTGTAAAGACAACATGCGCTGATCTCCTAATGCAGGTTTGTAGAGACATCTCTGTCAGTCAGATGAGTGTGTCTGAGGGATTATTCAGGGGTCTCTGGGAGTGGTAACTCACACCATGCATGACCTCGCCCACACAGTATGTGTTTTGTCTGAGCTGAGCAATTGGGAGTATTCGCTGAAGCACCTCCATGTGGCATTACTGAAGACTTAACATCCTCCTTCTCCTCTCTCCCTTAACTTTCCGCTGTCCTCCTGCCGTTCCCCTATTTCATTCTAAATAGACACCTGCTTCACAGCTGTCCGCCCCACCCTTCTGTACAAGAACGTACAGGTTCTCTCTCTCAATCTGAGTGGGCAACTGCTAAAGAGCAAGGTAGAGGTGCCCTGATAAGAACATCTGTTTGCAATCATCTATTGGATGAGGTCATATTTTTCTGCCGTATTGCACTATCCTGAGGTGAGCTTTGGGCTCGGAGTGAAGGCATAATGTATGCAGTCCCATAGCAGGGTGTGTGGGTGGTCTGGAGTGTCCATTTTGATGGGGGCACTCAAATATGTCTATCCTGTGCTCCACCTCTCCATCAGCTTGATTTGGAATGCTGCAGTTTCCATAGAGGGCTGCTCCCAAAATCAGATGGGTCAAACATTCTTAGGGCTCAAAATTAGCGGTGTCCCCATTGCCTGGATTAAAGGTCACTTCATCTTTTCCAATAAGTACGATTTTAAAAATGCATTGATTTTGAAATAAAGCTTGCCAAAATCAGATTCCATTAAGTGATCAGAAAGGTAGTATTTCATACATTTTTTGAACTTTTTTTAATTTATATTTTTTTTATAATTGTTTTTAAATTAATTCTAATTTAGTATTTTTTGCATTGTGCCTGTCTTATATTTCTGTACAAAAAAAGGACAAATAAAACGGACAAATAAATAAATAATATATCATTATTTGGTTACACTTTATTTTAAGGTGTCATTGTTGCACTGTAATTATATATTTATTATTATATTTAAGTACTGACTGACATTAACCAACTATATGTACTTACTATAGGGTTAGGGTAGGATTAGTATTAATTTGAGGGTTAGTTGCATGTAATTATTCATAATTTACTGTTACTATGGTAAGGACATTTCTATTATTTCTATATTACTGTAATAAACAAAGTATATGCAGAGAAATGCATTTATTATTTAGCACTGTTTTTAACAGTTTCTTTTTTATTAAGACTGACTGGCACAATGCAGTTATCTTAGATTTAAGTAATAAATTTAAAAAATAAATACATTTTCTGTGGTAAAGAAACCACTGAAACAGTGGTGACATAAACAAACAAATATAATAAATATCAAATTAAATAATAGAAAAACTATTATTTGTTTAGCATTGTTTTAACTGTTTCCGTTTTACAAAAATACTAAGACATGCACAATACAGCAATCCTGCACTTCTTAGGGTTTTTTTTCACATGTGCTGCCATATGCTTAAGGGTCAGGCCATGACAAATGGAAACACATTGTGGTGAATGGGTTAACCTTTTCCCTCTTGCTTTGCCTATTTGTTTATTTTGCATGGGTCATAACACCCTCTATCTCAAATCATTGATAGTCCATTAAGGAAAGACAGTTTTCACAATGCAGTTCTGACATTTGGCAATAGCCAAACTACCAGTCATGAAACAGAGAATTGGTTTCAGATGGGCTAGAGAGAGTGAGTGGGTATTTTAGGACAAAGGAGGAAGAAATGCAGAGAGAATAAAAGACCGGAGAAGAAAAATGTGGGGGCAGAGAAAATATCCCAGAGAAGAATGAAATGAGGTCCATGAGAGAGAGAGAATACCAGCAGCTCTGCTGTCAATCTTATCTGTCAGTAAAGCATTAGAGGTCTGCGACGATCAACCAACAGCTGCAAAGATTTTTTGCACGCTAGAATTCCTCTGTCCGTGAGAATGACGAACATTTCTTCAACAAATACTTTTTCCATACGGGCAAATTAAAGCACGTTCACTCACTATTCTCTAAAAAAAGAGAAAAAAGCGAGAGAGAAGCTGATAGCTCTGGCAAGAAAACTTGGGAAATTAAACATCTGATCAGGAGACACTTAGTCTATAATTGCACGAAATGTTAGGGAAGCGTTTGTATATTTGCAGACAGTGTTTTACTGTCTGATGTTGAATGAAATCATTTGGCAGACACTGCAGTTAAGTCTTGACGTTCTGCTTACTTTTAGACGTATTTATAAAACATCTGCGGCGAGAGTGAAAGTGTCAAGGGACGCAACAGTAAAACTAGATCCCCTAATAATTTCAGCAGTTCCTCTTCCATAATGGGTTTGGGTAAATCAATTCCACTTTACGCTCAAAGCGAAGAAAACCTTATATCTGCAATTCAATAAGAAAGAGCCCCCAAACAGCGCCAATTCAGCTCCTCATTCCTTATATGCAGACTCTTACAAGTGGCCTAGCTTTTTAATAGTGATGGACATAGTCTGTGGTGAAAACAATTCTTCACAATTCTCATTTAAGATTAGTTAGCAGAACTAACCTGAAGGTTCCTCTGTGCTGCTTGCAGTTGTGGTTGGTGGAGCAATGGGAATTTCTGTTCCGAAGAGATGACAGTTAGAAATTATAAATAAATGCATACATAATAAAAATAAAAATAAAAACATTCTTAAAATCAATGTAAACATTGGTTTAACCCCTTAACTGTCACCTGTCTCTAACTTTACTTCACTATATTTCTATTAAATCCTAATCTAATAATGACAAATTATGTATTGTTGGAAAGGTCTAATACTTCTAAATAGATATTCTACCCCTGTTTTGTGTTACAAATTATGTAGGAAGAGTAATTGATGAATTTATGACAAGAGTGCACCTCAGAAAATCTGCATAATAACAGGAGGTCTGAATATACAGTATATGTATTATGCTCTAAAATAAAATATTATTTTTTATTCGCCTTCTTTATTATGTCACATATTTTAGTAGTTTTCATAAATTAGGTATCATTTGAAAGCTTATAAACTCAGAATTCATCCTGTGAAAACCGTTTTATAACTGAACGTTGCGTTACCATAGAAACTGTACTTATTTTATCAGGCTCCTCCCCTTTTGGGCATCATTATATTTCATAATTTATGATCAAAACCTTTTCTAATCTCTGACAAATCACATATTGTCAGAAAGGTCTGAGTCTCAAGGTTCCAAATTATGTGACAAAATTGATATTTGGACAGAAATGTATTAATTTGTTAAGGCAGAATGTATACAACTAAATTCCATTGAATTCAATTGCACCCAGTGGCTATTTTTAAGTCCTACGCCTAAAAACAAAATCTCATTGGAACTTTAATTTTTGTGATATCAACTTCAAATTTGGAACATAACTTGGCTAGATTTATGGCTTTGATTTGATAGTATTTTTAGAGAAAAATATTTTGTAAAATATATATTTTATATAAAATAAAAAATAAAAGGGGGGGGGGGGTGACAGGTAAGGGTTAAATAAATAAATAATTCCATTTGAATTAAATAATAATTATAATTTAAGATAAATATATATTAGCTTCAGGTTCAGACAGTTTCTTGTTGCTAATTTGAACCATGTTAAGTCCATAAGAAAATTTTACAGGTTTCACATTATGAACCCAACCTGCTCCCTCCGTATCGCTTTTTTGTTGTTATGAAAGCAGCAAGATGCTTGTCCAAGACTTGATTCTTTACATTCCTCCTTCCATTGCCCTTTCATAAGACGGAGAAACTTAACACTCAGCAAAGCCATGCGTGAGGGAAAAGACCTTTTCATTCGCAGCTGATTGAATTACATAAAAGTGGTAAAAAAGAACAGTCCTTTGCTTTATCTGAACATAAATATACAAGAAGAAAAGGCAATTACTGCCATGAGGACAAAACAAGAGGATGACTGAAAAGCTCAAGCGTACTAAGAGAAATATGAAGAAGTTGATAAAGAGTGCTCGTGTGCTCTGTGGAGCTGGTGCGCAAGCATGCAAAAAAGAGGGTTTTTTAAGGAAGAAGAATCAAGTCTTCTGGTTGAAAAACAATCTTCATCATTTGCTGGGTTCCAAAAAATGTGTATGCTTCTGCTGAAATATGTTTCTGTTGCATATATGCATTATGGTGCTTTTGGCCAGTAAACAAGGCTTGATAATAATATTGATTTGTAGTGTTACTTATTCAGAATGGCATTGCAAATTTTAAAGTCATAGTTCAATAAAGAACTACCAGTAAAAGGAAAGTATATTTTGCTGTTGGCATTTTGGCAAGACTATATACATTTGCTGTGGTGGTCTTCCTACATCAGCTCTAAACATCGTGGGGAACATGGGAACAAGTTTAATGCCAGATTAAATTACAGTAAAAGCCTGTTACAAACATTTAAATAATATTTGATTTATGGTCTTCAGAATAAAAGGACATAATGGGATGTGTAGCCAAGGCTTCCTTGTGTTAAACTGAGCTTGGCATGGATTGAAAAACTGCTTAAATTTATATGCGCTATTAAAATAAAAACATTATTTCACTATTATGAGAGAAACTAAATATTTTCAGTTCAATTACCGGAGTGTCTATCTTTCACACATTCATGCTTGTGACTTTCCCAAGAGAATCAAAGATATATGATTCCAAAAAATTCATTCCGCTAAGCTCGCTGCCAACTATTCTCCTGAGCGTTTTATTTCCAATTGCTCCTTTAATACCGAAGCGTTGTTTTGTCGACAAAAGCACCAATTAAACAGTTTGACACCAGTGATGAATAATATGTTTTCTTTATTTCTTTCCATGCAGTGAGGACTTCATTATACTTTTGTAATCTTCAAACAATGATTTTAAGATTCTAAAAAATGTCAATCTCACTGATTTGGCCCATGAAGTAAAGAAAACATGTCAAAGCAACGGCAGGTGTTGAATCCTGTGAATGACCTTAACAAGACATGGTTCCAAATTCTTTCCACTTTGAATTGCAGATTTCTTGTTCCACCATAAGAAATGGATCCTACAGTCCTTTAGAAGAGTTTCATCTCAATTTTTCAATGCATTCCATGGACAAAAAAAAAAAAGAAAAAAGAAAAAAAAAGAAAAAAAAAAACATTTGTGCATTATCGCTCATTGGGGATGGTGAATCTCGACATTGAGTGAATCCACAGTACTGATGCAGGGGGCAATGGGTGATCGGCTCTGCTGGTAGCCTTTAGCACAACGGTTGCATGTGAGACCCGTCACACCGTCTTTACAGGGGCATTGGCCTGTGGTTTGGTTACAGGTTTTGCCAGCGGCCCCCACAGGATGGCAATCACAGGCTGCGAGGAACAGAAGAAAAGAGATAAAAGAACACACGTGTGTGGGAAACGTCACATACAACAGTACATACATACAAAAAAGCACAGATAAACAATTAAAGTAGCTTTAAGGGCCCAAGTTTGGGGAAAGGGTGAAGATTGGTGAAGCAGTTGTGGTGACAAGAGCATGCGCCACACACACAAATTCAACACAAAACTTGCGTATGATAGTCAATCATTTTACATAAGGAGTGGCTTGAGTATGCATTAAACTTGATAACATCTATGTACTAGATTATGTAGAAAATGTATCATTTTGAATCGCCTGTACACTGTTCATCAAGACCTTCCGCTGAAACAGGATGAACTGCAGGCTGGTTTGTCATAAGTGACACTTTGACCGTTGTATAACAGCTTGAAGTGCTCTGTCATCCATCGGCATATCATGTCCATGGATGATAGTTTGGTCATTATTAACCCCTGACAAGCCACTCAGTACGATGGTCGTCATCTTCTGAATACCCCAGGCACTGAAGCCAATCAGTAATGAACACAACAAAAACAGTCTGTAGTGAATAATAACAAAATGTGAGGTCACGACTGTCGGCACTTGGTAGTAAATATTAGGTAGATGGTAGAGAAAACAGTGCAAAGCCGCTTCTGAATATTCCATGTACAGTACAGTAATTTCTTGCGATCCAATTTTACGGACCTCGTCTGTATTTTGTTGTGCTGATTAGTGAAGGTTTACCATTGTTCTGTATTTGAAATGGATTTAGCCTGATCGGCAGCAGATTCAATCTGGCTTGCTGTCATAACAGCTCTTGTCGAGCGTAAGATCAGTATCTAGTAAAAGTCTTTCTTGTATCCGTGGGCTGAGCACATTCTCTACTATGTGAACGTGAACGAACACACATGAAACAGCAAGCTTGTGATGCGTCGAAGACACATCGTTCAGATGCTATGTTAGATTTTGGGATGAGGTAGGCTTTCAATGCATCCTCTGCATCCTTTTACGTGTTTGGCAATGAGTAGAAAATCCATTGTCCCTGTTTATCGAGGTTGTACAGCAGGATAATTTTTTTTATTCATTTATTCATTCATTTAGCTGACACTTTTATCCAAAGTGATTTACAATTGCTATATATGTCAGAGGTCCACACCTCTGGAGCAACTAGGGGTTAAGTTTCTTGCTCAGGGACACATTCGAACCTGGGTCTCTCACTTCCAAAGGCATGTGTCGTATCCACTGCACCACCACCACCACCCCATCAATAACTCATAAAGATGTTTAAAAATTGCTGAACGCAATAGCAGCCAAACTAGGGAAAGACAGGGAAAAACTTGGGAAAGGCATGTTAGCAGCCATCTTGATGACCAATGATAACACAAAAAATCCTCGTTGCCAATTTGTGGTGTTTGACAGGGATTATTAAGCAAAGAATCACACAAGGCAGGAGTAGCAAACTTTATACATCCTGTTTACTCTTCACTTCCGTTTACACTCACATTACGCCATTACACAATAGATTAAGACTTCATATCCAAAAATCCAGAAGATTTTCATCAAGTTCAAATAGGTATCCCAAAACTTCTTGATTTTGGGCACAACATCTACTTTTTATCATGCGAGGGCCAACAAACTTGTTTTTGTGAACTATTTTGTTTGAAAGGTCTCTGCTATATTGCTTTATAGAAAATGGCCACCATTTCATATACATTTTTAAATGTACATTTTTAAAATGTCCAAATACAATTTTTGGGCAACAGTGTAACAATACAAACCAATCAAAGTATTTTCTTCAAATATGTTTCTACAACATGTGCTTTTTCATCAGAACATGAAAAATGAAACACGTGCCTTTGCCAATAATGTCTGTCACATTCCCTTCCTCTTGGGAGGTCTCTCTCTAACATATGGCTCAGCGTCTCTCACACTTCTTAAAGCATGTGAACTGATTGTATTGCCTTTGTGTCAAAACTTCTTTCAAGTACATTTTCTTAAATTCCCACCATGGGTAGTTACATTAAAGGTTTTTTTTTTATCTCACTAGTTACTCAATATTTCCCCCACCAGTACTGTAGAAGTGATACTCTGTCAAATGTTTTGCACGTTAAATGAGTAAATTGGCTCATATCTTTTACGAGTAATGCAGCACAGAGAGTTGCACTTAAACTTTATTTCTTTTAAGCCTAAGCTAAGAGCAGTGAAGTAAAGTTCCAGTCCCGAAGCTGGAACTGGACACAGAGACAGCCACTCCCTGCATGTCTGTCTCTTGTCAGTTGTCACTCTCTCGTCATCAAAGCCAAGTTTATGTCTTATCCTGTGGAGGAGTTCTCATAATGAAGAAAGTAGCCACACTTTGTTACTCGTGACAAATGTGCAGCCTTAAAGACTCAATAAACAGCTCAGCTGACTAATCCTTACTAAATGAAACAGCTTCACAGCCTCAAATGTGACGAAGTTCATTTTCAAAATAATATTTCTTTCTTTGTAGAACTCGATGACTTTAAATGGGAGCTCCTAATTATCACTTCAAGAGTTGAGTCTTAAAGTAACTAAATGCTGAGGTTTCTTCTGCAATATATTTGAGCCATTGTGATCATTTATTTAGGGGCATTACTCATGGATCATTGATCGTGTTCAGTAAAAATTAAATTTAATCAAAAGCATTTTTTTTCTTTGCGGATAATTGAATACCACAAAAATGTGCCACCTATGCCACTTATTATTATTTTTTTTTAAGGGGTGATGAACAGAGAAATCAAATTTTCCTTGAGCTTTTGACATCTAAGAGGTCATCATATTATAAGAATATTCTGTAAGTTTCAGAACTGAAAACGTCCTTGTTAGTCCAATAAAAGCTTTTATTGACACCAGCCTCAACAAACGACTCGTTTTTAAAAGTGGGGAAAGATGACGTCAAAGTTGTTCAAACACCACCCACCATCAACGCCTGCTTCAACACGGCTAGTTTAGCCCCGCCCACAGATTCGTGCATTACACACATAGGTAAGTAGCCTAACATTACATGCCTACCTCGTGACTGACAAACCGGATAGCTATCGAGCAATAGAGAATATTGTGCAGTCCCTGGTTGTGAAAGCCTCCTGTGGATTCCAATAGGACTGCATGGATAAACTTTATTTTTAATGACGTTCTAGCTGATGAGGTAAAACATCGTCGTCTGTTCCCTTCATTTCACTGAGGATTGTTTTGTAAACAAGACTGGATATGCAGACCGAATTAAGAGTAAAGAATGTGCTGTGCCCTCTATATTGGATCTGACAGGAATTGTACAACACACAGACTCTTGGTCAAACATGTATGGGCGAATCATTCCGGTCCGCTATTTGACAACATTGGACGTTTTCACCCACGTCCGCGACGGTTGAGTTAATCTCATTATAATATGCAAAACTGTTATCCACTCACAGCAGTGGGCGTTTACTTCCAAGTCTTCAGTGGACCGTTTTTCAGGTAGGCTCACAACTTGGGTACAAAGTAGCCTATTTCTTATTCATTTTGATGTGTTTGAATGCAAAAACCAAGCAAACGTCATAATTGACCTCAGACAACAATATAATAAAATTTAAAAAGCCAGTTCATGACCCCTTTAAAGACTGTGAAGCACTTGTATTGGAAATGAATGGGGCCAATGTGTAAACATTAAAGTACTGTTACAGTAGTATAAGCACAACATATAATCTATGCATGCTAACATGATTATAATGTGACAAAAATGCTTAACCCTTTTATAGCAGCATGATAATGCAATGCCTTAAACCATAAAATGACCACTTTACAGCTCAAATAATACACAAATATCAACAAAAGTATTTTTATAAAATTATAAGCCTCAATTATAAAATTTCAATTATAAATGATAAATGTATGATTTAAATCCTTCAAAAATTGGCCCCATTCACCTCCATCGCAAGTGCCTCACCATACCTTGATTATTTTTTATGTGGTAATCAACTTACATACAAATGTTGTTCGAGTGAGTATCAGTCAATAATGGCAAATACTTTATTGTCATTGCATGGAAAAGAGAACAGCATGAAGATTCTTAAAAAATATATATCTTTTTTTTTTTTGCTCCATGGAACAAAGAAGGTCATACAGGTTTGGATTTACGAAAGGGCGAGTAAATGTCTGAGCTTGTGAATTTATATACATCTTTGTCAGTTTAGACCAATGATACTTCAGAAAGAAGGATTGAGAAAGGAGGAGAAAATGCCCAACGACTGTCTAAAATCGGATAGTCTGAGCCAACCAGTAAATCAACGTAAAACACATGGTGTGCAGGTGTACGTCTCTCAAACATTTAGCTTCTGCTGCCTGATAACAACCTGTCTGGAGAGTTTAAGTGGTTGTCCACTTAGAGTGAAGTGGTGGTACTACACAAGATTCCTAGAGTAGATATGGATCTACTTTTCCCTCTCCTCATCCACTCACTCTCACTACGCCCCATGGTCTGGAAGTACCAAGCTGAGAGTTAACTGATATTATTTTTATTTTATTTTTTTTCTGATTTCCTTTTAGGAACCAGCCTCACATCATTCCAAACCTGTATGACTTGCTTTCTTCTGTGGAAAACAAAAGGGGATTTTCTTTTTGTAGCCATCAAACCTTATTCACTTTATAGCCCTTAATCCTGTAATTGTGGACAATTGTGGGCACAGAGGACTCAGGTGTGATCCTAATTTTTATTTATTATAAATGTTATATCACTGCCTTCGATAAAGTTTTGTCTATCCATTTATGGTGTTTTTTATTTATTTTGGGGTATTTTTGAAATTATTTACTTCAAAAAGTACCATATTTTCTATGTAAATAATACTTATTTTATGTTTTATTTTTTTATTTTTTTAACTACTTTAAAATATCCTTCCAATAGGTTCTTAGAGCTAAAACCTACAGATGAAGTGACTTTGCTGTCACCTGGTGTCTTATTTTGGCTTATTTCAGAATGCTCTAAATTACTAGCCTGGATGCCAGCCCGAACTCCGCCCACAACATTTTTTGGACGGGAAGTTCGGTCTGCGACTTGATCCATTGAGGAGTCATTATCATCTGGCAAGAACGTTCGGGCCAATCAAATTGCCAGGGCGGGCTTTATACGATGATGGACAGATTGATCTGCAAGTAATCATCACGTTCTCGTTTCCCTCAGAGATGACTGCAGCTGTCGCGTCTGTTGTGAAATAAATCGACAGCGCATTCATTTTAATAGACAAATAGAGAACTGCAATCAAGGCATTTGTCGAATCGGAAAGATATTTTGCCGTCCTACCCACATGATTCGGGAAAAGTGTAACTTATCAGCTGGCTCCGATGGTCACTAAGACGATGGGACGTAATGAAAAGCCTGTGGTCGTTGTGGTTTCTGCTTTGATCGCACTCATGGAGAAGTAAGTAAAAGAAGCAACACTCGTTATTTAACTTCTAAAATAAGTAAGTTCTGTAGTTGAAAACTGCGCTATGCAAAGGAGTTGACTTACTGCGTTGCTCTGATTGGTTGTAGGTCTACCGACTATCCAATTGAGTGCAGAGTTGTTGTTTTTTCCTGGTTTGGTTACGACACGCCACATAATCAAATCTTAATGGAGCGGTCTCAGACTCATATTATCATTAGAATATGAGTATGAGCGAAGTCAGGCTACTAAATTACAGTTTTTCCCATTCATTTCTATGGGTGCCCATTTTTGACCCAAATACAAGATTAAGGAGTTTTTTTTTCACCCACTTATCATTGTAGAATTGAGTCAAAAAAATTGTGTGTGTTCAGGAGGCAAACTTAGGAAAAGTAGCCAAGTCTTGTACCGATCAGATCGAACTACGGTTTTAGGGTTGAGAAAATTGGTCACTACTTTCACTTTTCCAAAACATGGCTTCAGAAGACAACACTATATCGTGAGTAAATGTAATGTTTTGGGGCGTTTTTTTGGAGCATTATATACATTTACATTTATACTTTCTATATTCCTCTGAAGAAAACATCTCAAGAGTAAAGGCTAAAAATGGAGTGCTTGATCAGAGCATTTAATCCATTTGAAAGAGATCTGCACACGGCAGCTTTATTAGAGCAGATTGCTGAATGTGAGAAGTTTAGATCCCTGCCAATAGTTTACCATAAAGCTGCTGTTTGAAGTCTGAGCTCCTCTCCTCCATTAAAAGCATCATGTTGAGAGTCGGTGGGGTAATTTGTGTGTTGTTGGAGGTGGGCCAGCTCAGCCGGCTCAGTATTGTAGTGATTATAGTTTCTGCTGGCCCACAAAAATGTCTGAAGCAAAGAAAGAGGAGAAAATGAGAGCAGCTTCATTAAGCACCATTCTGGGTTTTTTCCCTGATATCTTTTGAGTGTCTGTTGTTGCTTAAGTTCATGTTTAGATTGTTTTTTTCCTGAGACTTTTTTTAGTCAATTAATAAGGTGATGAAATTATGGATTTTACTCCCAGCACCACAAGTGATTTTTTGCCAAGCTTGTCATTTTTATGCACTACATTCTCATCTAATTGAAGCCAGCCACAAAAAAAAGTTTTTTTTTTGTTTTTTGTTTTATCTAATGTGAACAGTGAGGTAATGTAAAACAATATTTTTTAAATTCCCAACAAAAGAGGTTCTGTGGTTAAAAATAGCACTGGTTTGTGACAATCAGTGGTGGAGGAAGTACTGAATTTCAGTACTTAAGTAAAAGTACAAATAACCAGATAAATATTTACTTTAGTAAAAGTCGAAGTAACACAATGACAACCATACTTAAGTAAAAAGTAAAAAGTACCTGATTTTAAATGTACTTTAAGTATTAAAAGTACTTGCATAACAATTTATTCTCTTAATGTCTATTTTCTAATGATTAATAAAACATTCATTCTAACTCATTCAACCTAATACTCATATAATGATGGAAAAAATTAGTTGTCACCATTTCTGAAACAAGCTTGCAATTAATTAGGCAATATACACATCATGCTTATCCTTACTATATGTTAATAACTATGTTTGGCAGTTAAACGTGATTAATTTATGGTGTAATTCTGAACCTCTTGGCTTGCCATAATCCTAACCAACCGTATATTACACACGGTGCGTTTCCTATGCACGTAAATACAAATTTTCGTGTATAAATTGCACGATAAATGCACTGCGTGCGAGGCGCATTTAGTGTGACCGAGTTGATATATCTATGGCAACCAAACGTCACTGGTGAGACAAACGTGCAACGGACGGACGGTCAGATTACGTTTTGGCAGGGGGAAAACTGGTCAGAAAATGTAACAAAAATGTAACAGAAGTTGTAGAAATGTAGTGGAGATAGAAAGTATAATAATTGCTGCAAAATGTAACGAAGTAAAAGTAAAAAGTATGCACTATTTATTCTACTTAAGTAAAGTAAAGATACGTGAAAAATGTACTTAAGTAAAGTAACAAAGTATTTGTACTTCGTTACATTCCACCACTGGTGACAATGCAAGACATATGTCGAAATTGGAGGTGTAATAGTGTGACCACTAATACCTCAAAGCTCTCACAGCAAACACTTCTAGCGTACTCAATGCTAGCCTTTCCCCAAAACCCTAATGAGGATGGGGGAGAAAATGAGCCTTTATTTTTTGTCTATTTGTATATAAACCCATGGCAACCACACATTAAAGGCACAATTAGATTGACTGGCTAACGTCTTTTCATCCTGAGATCCCATCAGAGGCTGATGTCATTCTCTGTAGCTTGCTAGTTCTGAGAGTTAGCAATACACATAAACGCGAACATTTCACATAATACCAAACCAAGATTCTGAGCTAACCAAAAATGGATGAACTATTAACAGCCCACCCAATTCAGTGACAATACTCCAGCATGGTTGACAGTTTGCAGAGCACCACACACTTATGTGATCTAAGTGTGGTTTATGCATTAAAACAAAATGGCTCATTTAACAAATCAAATCTAGTTCAGAAGGAGTCACTTACTCCAGTGGGAAGAATAAATGATGAAGCAAAAGTTTCCAATGCAGAGTAAATGAAACTTATGGAGCAAACAACTCAAAGAGAAGAACAAGATGCACCTTGCAAAGCAAAGCTGCCTTCACTTTGTGTTTTACAGTGTGCTTTATGAAGGAATAAAGCCACAAATCAGAGGGCTGAAGTCTCATTAGAAGCTCAAACCTAATACAGATTTTCTTCATTGTTCTTTATGAATTTTAAAGGGTATGTTCCAGTTGCCCATATTTCGATATATCAACATACACGTTTTCATTCAGTTTAGCTTGGGTGATTCGTCGCAGTTGTTTCTGGGTTTAAAACAGACAATGCGACTGTAACAATGTTGCTGTTATAATCATGATCATATAGGTTCCGCTTAAAGAGAAGATATTTCAAGAAATGTCTCTTTTTTTATTAAAATGGAAGTCAATGGTCCAACACAGTCTCATGAAAATGCGTATCTATACCACGAATGTCATTTCTTGTGGCATTTATACACCAAAAATGTTTTTTTGCGTGTGTATGCTACGCACTAAAAAACCCTGGGGTAGGTTTCAGGGGGGAGGAGGGTGGGGAGTTTGTGCGTATTACACGCCAAAAAGTGCGTATCATATGCACACGGAAAATGCATACCATATACACGCAAAAACTGATAATAATATATAAATGGCACGAGAAATGACATTCGTGCTATAAAAACGAACTTTCATGAGATGGGGCTCAATGGTCACTAGGGTTGGGCATCGTTTGAATTTTAATGTTTCCGATTTCCGCTTATCGATTCCGATTCTTGTTGATTCTGAATTTCAATTCCAGTGAGGAAAAAAAAAAGTCAAGAACAGTGCCTGAATTTTCTCTTTGTCTTTTGCTGTTTGATTAAAGTTTTTATAGAGACTGCAGCAGGAATATTCAGGCTACTGTCACTTTAAGAGCTGCATGGACCCAATAAACTGTTACACGTGTGTGTAGCACAGATAACAGCACGACTTCTTGCACCTCTGAATGGCCTAAAATCTAATTCAAATGACTTTTTCTGTGCGGCGCGCTTTGGATGTGGGTGCATTGAATCCAGCGTTCTTATCGAATCACCGGATTTTTGGACATTTGGAACCTGTTCTAAAATGGAACCGGTTCTCCATATATCATTATATTTAAAATAAACATCTATTGTTATATTATAATACTATTATATTATTATAATATGGACCTAACTTTGATGTGTATTTATAGAATATCCAAAATCTGTGACTCGAAACGTATGTATTTGAAAATGCTTCAAGGTGTTCCATAATGACAAATCAAGTCTACAGAAAAGAGTTGTGTAGAAGGCAATGAACACTATAAGCCAAGAGCCCGAATTGAATTAAAGCTAAAAGAGCAGCACACACACACACTGTAAGTGTTTTTCCTGAAGTAAATTGTTATAGTATATCATTCCCACTATTTCACTGCTCTGATTAAGAATGTCAAAAGAAAAGAGAAAATATGTGGTGAACACATCAAATTAATGAGTGTGAGGGGAGTGTGATGCTTTATATTACAACATACTTACACCTATTTTCATTAACTTGCAATACATCGCTTATTTAGCTTGTGAAAATGTTTTCTCTGGCGGAATGAAATATCAGTGCTTCATATCATTTGTCACCTTTCTGTAATTACCACGCATGCTTTTTTTGTACATCTGTTTTGATGTAACTTTTTGATACAGCTGTATGATTTCGACATGTTTGGATTGTATGTAATTACATTACAGAGTTATTAACTGGCAAATTTCAGGATTGAAATGAACAAAATGCCTTTGTTCAGTTGAAGATTTTGTAAACATAAATGGAAATGTGTTTTTCAAAATTTGAAATGACAACATTTGGATTGAGTGACTAGGTGACCAAAGATTATCCTCTCATTGAAAGTATATGTTTTTAGAATGTGTGTAATGTAGGAGACCCAGAAGGGAACTGACATCATATCCAAAACACATTGCAAAAATTAAATCACAATGAGCAATAACAAAGAAAAGTGTACACAATGTGCCTATAGAGTGGCTAAAGGATGACATCAAAACCCAAAGACTAATTCGCCACTAATTTTCCCTTAAAGATTTCCTATGGGTTTCCAATTTATGTAATAAAGATGGCCTGTGATAAACACGCATGGCAAAGCTTGACAATTCTAGATGTAAATTAAAAGGGTGATGAACTTGAGAAAATCAAATTTTCCTTGAGCTTTTGACATCTCAGAGGTCATCATTGTTATAAGAGATATCCTGTAAGGTTTCAGGGAACTTGAGAAGCTCGTCCTTGTTAGTGCAATAAAAGCTTTTATTGACACCAGGCTCAGCAAATGACTCGATTTTTAGGAAGTGGGCAACTATGACATCAAAAAGGATAAAACACCACACCCTGCAGAAGAAGAACATCGCGGCCGGCCAGCCTTCCCGTCCACCCGATTGCCAGCGCATACAGCGTTCATAGCAAATAACATCAGCCTACCTCATGATGACAAACCGGATCGAGCTTACCGAGCAATGCACCGAATATTGTCAGTGCCTGGTTGTGCAAAAGAAGGAGCATCGCTGCATATGCTTCCTCTGGAATGCCAATTAGGAGCTGCATGGATAAAACTTTGTTTTTAATGGCGTTCCAGCTGATAAGGTAAAACACTGTCCGATCTGTTCGTTTCAGTTCACTGAGGATTGTTTGATTTGTGATTATGATTAAAGAACAGTAATGTGCTATGCCGTCTGTGTGGATATGACAGGATTTGTGCAGCACTTACGACTGTCGGTCGAACATGTATGGGAGAATCATTGCGGTTGCCAGGCAAGGTTTCAGACATCAGACATCTCAGAACAATTTCCCCCCAACTGCATCAACGGGTCAGGTGGGAATTCACTATAATATGCAAACAATGTTCTGCACACTCACAGCATCCACATGCTGTCCTTACTTCCAAGTGTTTCAGATAGATGTGCGAGACGCCCACAAAAAGTGAGACGTTTTTGAAATAGGCTTCTTAAAATAAGGGTACCAAAAGAGCCTATGGCTTGAAAATGCAAAAACCAAGCGGAATGTCATCAGTTTACCTCATAACAATATAACATGAAATTAAAAAGAAAAAAACAGTTCATGGTCCCCATTTAATGTACAATGTAAATGTAAACTGCACCCCTCCCAACCGTTCCTATATTGTTACATTTTAGGAACTTGAAAGATAAAAGCTTCAAATTAGCA
The DNA here is from genome assembly GCA_030378365.1 of Hybognathus amarus. Lineage (NCBI taxonomy): Eukaryota > Metazoa > Chordata > Actinopteri > Cypriniformes > Leuciscidae > Hybognathus > Hybognathus amarus. The sequence continues at coordinate 132,146 of JAQIUQ010001508.1, forward strand.
TTTTTTGAATGGGTGTGTGTGATTTACGTTGCAGAGCAAAACGTTCAAGTATTGCCATGGTGTGTTTAAAGGTTTCTATATGTAACTTTTTTAATGAGAGTGAATCCTTTTTTACTGCCTGTGTTTAATAGCTTGGCAATTGATCACATTATTGAATGATCAGGCTTAGATTTTGCTATTTTATTCTACCTCTGAAGGCCAATACTTCATATTTATGTGTGAGACACTTCTGGGTCAAATTGCCTGCAAAAATCCAGTTCAGATGTGACATGCATGCGCGCTCCCTCTGCAGTCAACCATGTCTCTATCCAGTGCTCTACCTGCATCAGACCATGCGCCCAGCGGCACTTCAGCTGACGACATGGAGTCTGATAACCAAAACGTCCTGCCTCAGCACAACACAACTCCAACACAAACTCCATGAACTGTGAAAAACAAAGCTTATACTGGCAGACTATAAGCCAAAGCGTAAAGTGTAATTGAACTACGGGACGGAAGCGTAAATAAACATAGTAAACACAGTGAAATAGCAAGGTAAACTTTCATAACACATGACATAAATAAGGAAAGGATGTTCCAGAGCAACAGAAAGTTAGTTGCTTTAGGATGTCACATTCTAACTTGGTTTTATTACTTAATGTCATAGCTCCACTGCCATATCTTTATACACATTTCCAGTGATACATACAGTAATGTCACTCCTACAATATTCTTGATACACTGAAATTGTTAAGTCTAGTTCACTAACTCTGTTTCGTTATCATATTATACATTCACCTGTGTTAACATGTGCTGATATGAACAATACACAAAAATAAATGGCTTATAACATAGCATGTTCAGCTAAATGCAGTTGACATCAGTGGGCAACAGCATTACATTCCCTCAACATCTATAGCTTTGGAGTCATCAGAAGTGACGCAGGTGACTCGTAGTGAGAACCAAATCCTCTCGGCTGTTAACAGGCGAGCCAATGGCCCAGTTGCGATGTCCTTGGGCTGCGGATTCACGGTGGCGTCTCAGACGCCCCACCCTGCGGGTGTGGAGGAGGGAAGTGGCAGCAGCCGGCAGTATGTTTCGTTTAAAAACCAGAGCATTTCTCACTCACCAAGCCATTATCACTGGACAAAGCCTCTTTGCGAGCGGCCGTCCTCTCCAGTGTCATGTGGCGGCGTACAGCGGGTTCTGCATTGCCTGCAATCTGTCCACGGTCTGCCAGCACTTGGCTTCTATGGTCGCCTCAGGGCGCTGCAGTGAATTTCCTCCTCTCCTGGAGAGCTGCACGTGGCACGTGTTTCGAGATGAATCGCCCGTGTTCTTCTGGGGGATGTGGTCGATTTCTGTGCCTTCCTGATGGTCACGTGGCTGCTTGTATGTCTGGGTCTCGTTCAGTGCAAGGCAGCCCTCGTGATTGGATAGTCATGTTCCTTTTGTGGGGATGTGGCACCATCTCAACACTGAGTGGAGACTTCAATGATATGCTGTGAGCATCCCCGCCCACCGTTACCGATCTGCTTCCTCTACGGGAAGCGTTGAGTTCGACGCCCAGGTTGATCTGTCGATGACAGTGTGGCATGATTACCCGATGCTAGCTCCTCGGGCCACACCCACCGGCAACAAGTGTTGCAGCTAGGCGAGCATCGGGGCGTTAGGGCGTGTGTGCTGGCGGCACCTCTGCTTACGCTCGGCGCTGCGGATGATGTGATGTCGTGGCGCATCACAAGCATCAGCTCGACCTGGCGGGTCGGATGCCGCGCGTTGCCTCCCTCGGAGGAGTGCCGGACGCGCCTGTGTCTGATCCTGAGGTGGCAACCATGTTGCTCGAGGCCGCTGGTATTGGGCTGAGATCGGAGTTCCTCCGCCCTCCCCAAATAACTCACAATGATAAATGGTTTTGGGCAAAGCTTGCCAGAGGCGAGGCCACAGCAAACCCGTGCATTCTTGCCCAAGGTCATGCGGGGCTGGCGAGATGGGGGCTCCTTGTCCTCCCGTGTCCGCCGGGTAGGCCCCCGGGCCTTCCCCCCCCTCGGTGGGCGCGGCTGCCCGTGGGTCTGCGAGTTGCTCCGATAAAGCGCTCTGTTGATACAGATGTGTTGCGCACTGCCTAAAGGAGGCCTCCCAAGCACCCATCCAAGCCTAGGTTCTTCGCGTGATCTATGGCGACGGCGCACCTATAGTGCAGCGGGACAGGCAGCCTCCGCCCTACATGCGATGAGCACTTTGCCAGGTGTTCCAGCCAAAGTCTGCTCAGAGACATGTCCGAGGCGGACTGACCAGGTTCGTCGATGAACTCGAGCCGCCACTGACCTCACTCTCGGACTTAAAAGTGGCCCGCTCGCTCCCTTGGTCAGGGTGATAGCAGCTGCACGTGGTCCCAGGCGGGCGCCACCTATGGCTTAACTCTCTGGCGGAAGTGGGCGAAACCGGAGCAGTTTGATCAGCTGAATACCCCGCGCTTTCCAGGCTTCAGCCTTTTCGTTCGTGCGGTCGGGCTTTGCCCAGCAGTCTCGACCGCGGGACAGACAAAGGGACTGAGACACATCCTGCCCAACGGCCAGCTGCTGCCTCCACCCACCGTCGGGACGCAGCCGCTGCCTCCTTGGCCCGCAAAGGGCATACTGCGCCCTCTGCGCACGCACGGCAGCAGCCTCACCCAGGCCGCGTCGTCGAGGTGACCGCCGAGGGTCACCAGCACCCTCAGGATTGGGCGCCCCCGCTCGCGCCCAGGTGGAGCGGCGTCCTGAGGCGGGGCTGCTCACAGTGTTGGCGTATGATCTTTCTCGGGAGGTGATCCTGGGCCCCCTCCTTCCCCGTGGAGGCCGAGGAGAGATCTTTGTTTCCGCTGCTCACCACGGGTGGGCAGCACCCTAAAAGTGGTTAAGACTGACATCATCACTTGAGCCTCCTCCTGAGTTGAGTGGGTGGGCTGGATGCAAGATCTCGCCACTACATCCTCTCTCTGTCTAAAGTGCGGGACAAGGAGCATGTGTCGTCCCCCGGCACGCAGCTCCCATCCCCCCTATCTCGCAAGTGCCTGGACAGAACAACGTAAAATGCTGAGTCCTTTATGGTCTCGACTGTTGACAGCACTTTCGACTTACGCACCCGCCCGGGTTAACCCCTGGGCGCATGCCTGTCACTCTGCCTCGCTGCCTGCGACGTATGTGTCTCGCATGAGCCCGGCTGGTTTAGGCATTGGAGCCTGGCTTCAGCTCCCAACCTGACTGGGGTAATAGGGAACGATCAGGATTCGAGCTATGCGATTCAGGTCGCACGTTGTCCTCCCGTTTCAGGGGATTCGCTGGAACATTAGTGAATGGCCAATGCCCGGTAGTGAGGCGAGGATCCGACCCTGCTGCGAAACTGCAATTCGGCAGTCCTACAGCCGGAGGTGAGGTGCGAGCTACTACAGCCCTTCTTTAGTCTGAATCCCAGAGGTTACGGTGGCGTGCGACCGATCCTCAATCTCACGTCTTGAAGCCGCACCCCTTAACAGTGGATGAGCGTTGCAGAGATGCTCACGGCAACAAGCATTTCGATGCGTGCGCGCAGTGACTTGAGCGATTTGGACCTGGAGACGTACTTTTCATGTCTCCATGTCCCTCGACACAGAGCCGTTCTGCGGGTTTCTTTTTTGAAAGGCCACATTATGATACGCAGTTCTCCCATTTGACTTCCTTCTGTCCCCCTGACGTCTTCACGAAGGTGGTGGAGGGCAGGCCCTTGTTCCCTTGGGAACACGGGTTCGCAGTGCTAAATTCTGCTCGCGACTTGGCTACTTCTAGCACACTCTCGAGGCGCTTACTTGCGACACACGCGAGCTTGTAGGGGCACGAGCGTTTTGTCTTCTCTCGACAAGTTCGGAGGGCGAGGCGCGGTCCCACTGGAAACTTTTCGCCACCCTGGGGCATATGGCATCCGCAGCCACGGACTGCGCCGGCTCGACTGCTCATATGGAGACCGCTTCAGCTGTAGCTTCGTGAGTCCCAAGGTGGGCATGTGGCACGCGCTCGTTAAAGTGCCATGACTGCACGTGCCGCCGAACCTTCTTACAATAACTCGAACCTCAGCTTCTCAACCTAATGTTCCGCTTAGCGGGTTTTCCAGGCATCTGTGCACCGAGATGCGTATCTACCAGCGGGTTCAGGTGCCATGTGCAATGGGCATGCAGCCGCGGGCTCTGGGACAGACCCCACGCCTCATGCACATAAATTGCTGAGGCATGCTGGCCGTGCGCCTGGCCCTGTCACCCGTTTTCGGTGCCTGCTTCAGGTCGCAGTGGTACTTGTCCTCAGACAATACTGCCACAGTACACGTACATCAACCACCAGGGTGGTCTACGTTCCACGTGTGCATGACAGCTCGCCCGCCCACCTCCTGCTATGGAGTGGGGGACACCTGAGCAGTCCTCGTGCTGTGTCTAGTTCCAGAGGTCGGAACCTGGCAGCCGACGGCTGTGGAGTCCGCCCTATCTCCGGCCGATGGAGCTCCCATCCCCAGACGGTCCCAGCTGGTCTAGGAACCAGTTCGAAGCACAGATGAGCCTGTTGACCTCCCGCTGCATCCCACTGCGCCCAGTTTTCTTCCCTGTCCGGGGCACGCTCGGCACAGATGCACTGGGCGCACGGCTCAGCCGCCGGGCTCACGCAAATGCGCGTTTCCCCCAGGTGAGCCTTGTTGCACTAATCTTGCTGCAAGGTGGGGAGGAGAGCGGAGCAGGTATTGCTGGTGTCAGGCCCTCTGGCCCCACCAAGCGTGGTCTCCGACTCATGCTCCTTCGACACCTGCCTTGGCCTGTCCTACTGACAGACCTACTCACTAGAGGCACTCTATGGCACCCTTCGTCCCGATCTCTGGAGGCTGCACGTGTGGTTCCTGGCGGCGAGGCAGGTTTGAGTCGCTGCCACCTGGGTGGCGGCCAACCATGCTTCCGCTCAGGCGTCATCTTACAGCGCCTCTATGCGTTGAAGATGAAGTATTCTTCCGTAAGCTGGTGCTCTTCTCGCGAGAAGACCCCGGATATGCCCGATCAGTGTTGTGTGTTTCCTGCAGGGAAGGGTCGGAGCGTAGGCTCTCGCCCTCCACCCTCAATGTCTACATCACGTTACATCGCTTTCTCGTTGAGTAGCGCGTGAGTGCATGACAGGCACGCCTGGTCATGGGTTCCTGAGGGGGCGAGGCGTTCAGTGCGGCCTACGTTCCCTCCCCTCGTTGTCCCTATTGGAGACAACAGTTTGTTTCAATGGTTCTGCACGAGGAGCCTCCCTTTTGAGCCCTTTGCAATCAGTTGATTTAAAGTTTCTGTATATGAAGGGCAGGCACTCCTGAGTTGGTGGCCTCATCAGAGGGGTGGGGACCATGCCAGCATTGATGCGAGGGTCCTAAGTTAAAGCCAAGCTGTTATCTCAGCGTGATCTAAACCCCGAGCAGGAATATGTGCAGCGGACTCCACCCACTCCCTTCCGAGGATCAGGTGGTGACCCTGCAGCGCGTGCCCTGGAGGAGGCAGACCCCAGCTCTTGACACTGCTCTGTCCCGTGCGATGCAGGCTCCGCAGCTTTGCGATTCGACAGAGCACGCGTGCTTGCAGGATCCTCAGACAGCTCTTTGTCTGTCATGGGGAGCTCCAGAAGGAAAGGCTTCTCTGGGAACGCTGTCTAGCTGGATAGTGGGCATCCATTTGTTGTCTTCAGTTTCAGCAAGGCCCGCCGTGCCCCTTCGTGTGACGGCCCACTCCCACTGAGGTGTGGCTTCCTCTTGGGCTGCTCAGCGCATCACGGCGCCTCGCTAACAGACATATCCCAGGGAGCTGCAGGCTGGGCGACACCTAACACCTCGCCCAGATTCTATAATCTGCGAGATGAGCCGGTGTCCTCTTGGCCGTCTTGACTTCCGCCATCTGGACCCGCTTCATGTCTTCGCTTCTCGCCACTCCACTCTCCGACTGGGATAAGTGCGATGTTCCTAGAGTAAAGCCTCCGTGAAGCCCTGAATTCCTTCCAACACTCATGATGCGGGTAGCTGCAGCTTGCCACGCTGAGCTATGGTCTCGGCTAGGTGCGTCCATGCGTTCCTGCGGCAACTGTCTCATGTGTATTATCCACTGTAAGCCTCCCTGAGCATGTGTTCTCTCTCCTTTGAGCAGGCATCATCTGCCCACCCCTGGAGCTTAAGTTCTTGCCACCTGCGGTTGGGGCTTCCAGTGGTCTTCATGTGTGTGCCTTCGACCACATGTGTTCCGTGTCATCCTTCCTTCGATCAGCATCGTAGCATGTTTCCACCTGGGATATGCTTCCCAGTGTACCTAGAGTATTCCTGTGTTGAAACGGGATTCCTGGTCTTTTGCTTCAGGAGTTCCCAGTATTTCGCAGCACTGGAAGCAGCTCTTGAAGTGGCGTAATGGCACTCGCCCAATGTACGTCCACTCTGGGCGTAGCTGAAATGACTTAAATGCAGAACGTCTTCGTTACTAGTGTAACCTCGGTTCCTGGTCAGAACGAGACGTACGTATCCACTTTCTGCTGTACGCTGGGTCAGCCAACCTCATTTCAGTCTCACTCCTCAGCGAAGACATACTGGAATTTGATTTTCTTCCTCCTTTGTACCCCGCAGTGGGGCAGAGTGCGCTATGCAACTCCCGCAGCTACAGTTAAATTCCATTGGCTCATTGTTAAATCTTCGAAAGATTGGCTTCTATGCAAAACCCCAGATATTCCATCACTTCTGGCAGCAATTCACGTCTTGATTCCCTGCTCAGAACGGGTTACACTGAGTAACCGAGACGTTCAATGTCAAGCTGATTAAAAGTAGGCTATCCTGCTACCTGCAGTGTCAGTTTTGCATTAGTTTCCAGTTACATGTTGTGTGGTTATATTCACCGTAATTGAAAGTCTCCGTGTGGCGGGTGGTGACTCTCTTGGTAGTGACACGAGCACAAGCGTTCTTGTGTTTGTTTGGCATTCTGGAGGTATGCACCGCTAAGGCCGCTTGAAGTCACATCCTTCCCACCTTTAACTTGTATGATAAATGAGAGAGCGTATTTCAAATCCCATCAAAATCTCAGAGAACGGTGGTGATGAGTCTTCTTGGTTTGATTATTAGTCCCTATGTGAAGATGGTAATAGTGCTGATGAATGTTACTAAGCAAAATGTGATGACACATCGGAGCTAAAGAATGCAATAACCTCTAAACAAACAATGGTGGTATTGCAAAAGGTGGTAAAAGGAATGAGAAATGTATAGGGGAGCGAGAAGTACAAATCCAACAGCAAACATTAGAAATAACAAAAACCTGCTGGGGAACTTTATATTTCGTAAAATCAAATAATTGCCATCTTCAGTGAATCTCTGCCTTACAATGAAGTATCTGCATTCAAAATTCTCTCAGACGCTGACACAATGATGCATTTTAATGCAGAATAGATGTTACGTTTGCATGCGGGAAATACATATTTCAGTAGTACATGATATGTTTAGAATATATAGCATTGATAATTATCTAACAATCTACACACTATTGCAGCTATTTTAGTGTGTTCTTTAAAGAAGGTTTTGCTCAAACCATCATGATTCCATTTGGTTTGTTGACATACCTAATTCCAAGTGCCTAGGAAATCCCTTCCATAGCTCTGTTTTTTTAAAAATATTAGGGGAAACAGAAAGAGTTCATAACTTTCCAAGCAAAGCAGGATAATTTTAATAAACTTTAAAGAGAAGGACCAGGTTCATCAGAGTTCTGGGCAAATTCACCCTTGGTTTTAATAAAGCCTTGCAAAATTTGAAGAATGTGAGCAAGAACGATCAAATGCACATTGACTAAAATCCTCCAGTGGACTGATAAGGTTTTCTATCACAAAACTTAAACATCATAAAATTTAGCCATTTTCAGACTCATCTTTCATTTACCACACTTATTAGGGAAGTGTAAGGAAATTATAATAAATCATTTGACAAAGCCAACATATCACAACAGAGCAAACCTCACCAATGAGAGTAATGGAATGCTGAAAGATCAGTCTTACAGGAGAAAGGAAGTAAAACAAAAAGAAGTTCAATCCTCAATAGAGCACATAGCATGAGATTAGCAGAAAACACACAGTCGGTGTCGTGAATGTATGTGCATTCCAGGTGAACAAAGATAAACCCAAGAGGGTAAATGAGTATGAGATATGATTAGAAATGGATATGTTGGTTCAGTTATGCATTTGTAATCCTTTAACAAGAATATTTATTATATGCTTCTTAATCTTTCATATTAGTAGGTGTAATGTGGTATAGAAACTAAAAAAACACGCTTATTTTTACTAATTATTTTTTATGAAAACTGTGCCTACTGCAATAGGCGATTATTTGTATGTGAAAAATTAAAGGTATTATTTTATAATCAAATATTAAAATATATTAAAATATAATGTGTGTGAATATACCACAAACAGGTTTTTCATTAGTCAAATTCAAAATGGTAATTTCTAAATATCATATGAAAATGGTTCATTTGGTTAACTCCTTAGTTAACATGAACTACACAAATGGAACAATACTTCCAGCATTTGTTTATC
>JAQIUQ010001510.1:0-67500 GCA_030378365.1 Hybognathus amarus
AATTATTCCGCTTATACTACAGTTACCACACCTCAAAACATTGTTGAAATGATTCATATCCAGACGTTTGTCAAGTTTTTGACATTAAAGCGCTCTTGTATGTAGAGACTAATTTCTTATCATCTAATCCCATGCCTCCGTTGCTAATTCCAAAACGTCATTTTAAAGGTAGTAGTAACGGAGGTTTGAGCCACTGATAGCAGACTAATGTAATGATGGGGGACACACTTACAATTCGCTGAAATATTCGAAGACCGGCTGTTTCCATCGACTGTAGTAGCAGGTCTTACCATCTGAGTGAACACAGACTGAACGCGCTGTTGTGCTGAACGCGCGTTTGGGCATGATCAGTCAGAAAATTACATTCATAACTGGCGTAGGCCTAAACTCAGTCTGTCCCGGCTTTATGCAGTTATTAATGCAGTTATTAGAGAGAGAGAGAGAGAGAGAGAGAGAGGAGAGGAGAGAGAGAGAGAGAGAGAGAGGAGAGAGAGAGAGGAGAGAGAGGAGAGAGAGAGAGAGAGAGAGAGAGAGAGAGACGTTGAAATAATGAGACAGAAAAGCATGTGCGATACAATATTAATATTATTATTTATTTATTTATTTATTAACTTCGTTTTAATTAATTCGTTCATTATTGTTATCTATAATTGACAGTAGATAACCCAATAAATGAAAAACACAAAGCCCTTTTAACCTTTAAGCCTATCAATAATTATTTATTTGTTATATTATCTGGAATAGCTAATTACGAAAATCCGTGCAGCAGGACTATTAATATTTTATTCAGTTTAATTTTCTATTTAGCCTATTATAGATAGGAATATACTTTATTTATTAAAATTAAACTGTCAGTTGATGTGAAGCTAGACATCAATTTTTTTCAGATCAAGCGCATGGGGCTGCATGTCTTCTCTTGTTATGAATTGAATCCTATTTCCGTTAACTATGCGCAGTGATATGGAACTGTAATGCGGTTCAAACTTGCCTGAAACTACTTTAGCCGTGCGTTTCCCTGAAAATAATTGCACACCTTTAGAACGTTCTCAACCAATCAGAATCAAGCATTCAACAGCCCTGTAGTATATATATATATATATATATATATATATATATATATATATATATATTCATGGCATGTTGATACTTTTCATACAGATTCATGTGCTCAGGCCTTCTCCCCTTGGGTTTAAGGTTTTGGGAAAGGACAAAAATTTAATTTTTCCCTCACTCAAAAGATTACAAGACCTCCTGCGCCTAGTTACGAGTTACTAACCATGATTGTCCTGTGGGGGTTTTTGGGCGTGGCTTAGCATCAGGGTCAATTGCTTGTGCCTATGAGGCATGCGATATCAGCTTCACCTCTAAGCGTTAGAGCCATTCTCAATCATGTCCCTGGGGCCTTATGTATCAACACTGCGATACATACAGAAACACGCCGTACGTCAGTTGTCAGGTGTGTATGGAGTTGGATCTGAACTGTGCAGGTAAATAGATCTCCAAGAACAGGATTGGCAACTAGAGGAGGTTTTGAAAGGGAGGAGGGAAACATCTCCTGTGAGATGTTTATGCTGTGAGCAAGACGGGTCCTCTCCACACACATTCACAAGGTTTTATTGTGTCGAAAATGGATTCAACCCCAGGCTTTTCATGTCATCTTGGGTTAATCCATTATGACCTTATTTTGCAGGCTTTTTTTTTGGTAAGGAGGTTTGGGTATTTAACGTCCCCATAGTCTCAACAAAATGGCACCTTGTTCCCTTTTCAGAAGCAGGGTATAAATGTAACCCCGGACATTAATGATTTTCAAGGGAAGTCTTTAAGACTTGATGAAAGGATTTAAGAGGTTTCTGCCTCAAATACTACACCGATAATGACCATTTGTATTTGTATTTTTTTTTGTATATTAACTATTTAAATGAATTTAGAATGAATGTACCTGTAGCTTTAAACACAATAAAATAGTCTATTGCCCATTCCAGTCTGAAGCATTGGAACTTTTCTCTCTGTGTTCAATGTGTTCGGTACTTTAGAATATATGAATACAAAAATCTAGACCCTGTTCACCCATGCATGGGTACAGAATGATAAAGCAGGCACATTTTCCTAACATCTATTGTGTATGTGTGGGTAGTACTTTGTACTGGAGATGATGACAGCACGGTTACTGTGAAACTAATTATATGATTCTTTATTGAACTCAAATGAGTTTGCCTTATGACAATGGCATTTATTACCGTTCCACTCTATATTGTCTGAGATAGTTGAAGTTTCTTCTTTCCATTGTGTGTCACGTAATCGTTCGTGCAGGCGTCCAAATTGATTGATTAATGGAGTAATGAAACAGCGAACGGCATGAAACTTGAACAGGAAATGAGTACCGCAGGAAATCCTTACTGATTTTCAATAAAGTAAACTTATGAATAACTTTACTATTGAGTGGTAAGATTTTTATTTGTATTTTTTTTTAATAAAAAATAAAAATGATACATCAGGCTTTTAAGAGACATTTATTTACATCTCTCAATTTGTATCAATTGCTCACAATCAAAACTATAGAGGTTTGATCAAAGTAAAATTATATTTAATATTTTAGTTAAAGCTACAATTACTAAGATTGGCATGTGCGCTAGAGGGCGCTACATTCAAAACAACAAAAACGGCTTTACTTGATGCGACGTGGAGAACGCAGAATGATGGGAACTGTTGTTTTCAACTCCACCGTGAATAAATCAGTCAGACGGGATTCGAAAATTAGTTGTCATGGATGAGGTAAAGTTTGATTTCTATAAAATGTTGCAGTTTTAATGACATGCTTGTTTTTCATTAAACTGAAATAGCCGCCAAGAAAAGTCAGGTTTAAAAGTAAATTAGTTAGCTATCACAGATGTTACTGTACGTGTACGAGTCACTGGACGAAGCTATGGTGGAGAGGGTTTGAAGTCGAATCGTTGCTAATGTATCCTGACTTCGCCCTATGCTGCAATATGCATTTAGTTTTGCATTCATTTACAGAAATCAGCTGCTTCAGGAGCACCGGCGGGGGTCTGAAGGTTAACTGGTTAAATGCCACGGCCTACCTGAGCATTGTTTCTGACCATGTCCATCCCTTTATGGCCAGCATGTACCCATCCTCCTCTGATGGCTACTTCCAGCAGGATAATGCACCATGTCACAAAGCTCGAATCATTTCAAATTGGTTACTTGAACATGACTTTGAGTTCACTGTACTAAATGGCCCCCACAGTCACCAGATCTCAACCCAATAGAGCATCTTTGGGATGTGGTGAACAGGGAGCTTCGTGCCCTGGATGTGCATCCCACAAATCTCCATAAAGTGCACGATGCTATCCTATCAATATGTGCCAACATTTCTAAAGAATGCTTTCAGCACCTTGTTGAATCAATGCCACATAGAATTAAGGCAGTTCTGAAGGTGAAAGGGGGTCAAACACAGTATTAGTATGGTGTTCCCTAATAATCATTTAGTTGAGAGTATAGTGATAACTAATATCCATATGCTTTTTTTGCAAGTAGTTTACTATTCTGTTCCAAATATCTCATTGATTTACACTGCAGGCTATCAGAATTTTATCTTACTTTTTGGCAAATAAATATTAGCAAATGCATCAAATTTCATATTTTTGCTCAGTTTGGGCCTCTGAATAAAATTTAGATAATTTACCTGTACAAATGTATCCATTGTTCACTCTTGTATATTTTGATACATTATATTTGGTATATAATACTGTTCAAAAGTTTGTGACCAAAATACAGTGAAAACAGTAATATTGTAAAATATTATTAACAATTTAAAACTAATTCTTTCTTATTTATTATTGATGCAAAGCTGAATTTTCAGTATTACTCCACTCTTCAAGTGTCACAAGATCCTTCAGAAATCATTCAAATATGCTGATTTGCTGCAAACATTTATTAGGCTATTGAAACATGAAAAAAACTATGGCATTTCAGCAAAATTGTTAGCAGCAAACCGAGAACCACGGATAATTTTGATTAACAGGTAAGCCAACACATAAAGGTAAGCCAACACACAGGTAAGCCAACACACTGTATCTTATTGCAGAAATTACAGCAATTTCAATTTTCTAAGGCAGCTCTGTTATGGTTTAAGTCCTACCTGGAGGGTAGAGAACAATGTGTGAAAGTAGGAACTGTTAAATCCAACCTGAGTCTAAATGACTTAGGAGTTCCCCAAGGGTCAGTTCTAGGACCGCTGTTATTTTCAATGTATATAAATGATCTCCCAGATTGCTGTCAAGGTGTAAACTGTCAGCTTTATGCTGACGACACCGTTATCCATGTGTCAGCAAAAACAACTGCAATGGTTGGGCAGCACTTAACACAGGCTTTACATAACATATCAAAATGGCGTCAACTGTCCCATTTAACTTTAAATGTTCAGAAAACCTTTTCCATGTGTTTTTCTATCAACCGGAGGACTCCTGACAGCATCTTTGAAGTTCATTTAGACCATGAACCCATCTCTGAGGTTCATGAAACGAAATACTCTGGCATAATCTTGGACAGACACCTGAAGTTTCAAAGTCATGTAAACCATGTTTGTAGGAAAGTCAAATCAAATCTAAACTGCTTTCGTTTTATCAGAAGAGAGTTGCCACATCATGCGGCTTTATTGTTTATGCATGCAATGGTTTTTTCACATTTTTCATATTGTATTACAGCATGGTCACAGACATCAGCGTCCACTCTGAAACCAGTCATCTCTCTATACAAACAGGCAATTAAGATATTTCACAAAAACCCATGATATATCATCATTGTGATATTATACAAAAGCATAAGTTTTTTACTTTTGAAAATTTTGTAAACTTTTAGTATTTTGAAATTGACTTTTAAATGTTTGAACAACTATGTGTCACCACTGTTCTCTGGCCTCATAGAGAGGTGTCAGGGCTCTTTAAAGGGCGGGGTTTATGCCATTTCACTTTTTTGATTTTAAATGTGGCCGTTCAAACGTTATGTCAGGAAATAAGACACAGCCATAGCATCTAAAGAAAAGGGTTCTTTAATTCCTGACTGAGCCTCGAAAAGAGACACAGCGTTAATGTATATTTGTTGTTCAGGAGAAAAGTAGTTTTATAAAAACATTCAAATAGGTGAACTTGGCAAAACAAAATTAAATGTCAAACTGACTCTAATGAGTGCAGAAAACAAAGTAATAAAAGACTTACAAAACAAAACAGCTAGAAAATGTGTTTTTTACATTGACAATCTAAAAAAATAAAATAAAATGAGTGCCAAAAACAACGGTAGTGGCCTGTATGTGCCTAATGAAAGAAATAAAACAGCATACATAAGAAATCTGCACATTTCACCACATGAATACATTACAATTCACAGTTTGAACCCTTCTATTCAAATCAAACAGGAAATACACTCAAGAAAATAGTATACATTTTGAACAAAGGTACAATATTCTACATAACTTACACATAAACACTTTAGGAGAAGAAAATTATCAAAACTCACTCTTATTGAGACTTTGAAGCACACAGAAAAACTCATGTAGTAGCTGGAGCACGTGCAATATCACGTGTGGCTGTTCTCCCCTCTAACACAGCATAGAGAACAATAATTACTCTATGTCCCATTAAATATGAAATAAACAGCGTTATTTAACATTTCAACAACTTTTTATAACACATATTACAGATTAACTCACGCTCAATCTTCCTCGACGTCTCTGAATTCCCTTCCCCACGGAAGATCTCTCACGTGCAGGAACACCACACTCGTATTTGAGCAACTAAATCAACCTTACACTCGACACTACAACGCGACTGTTCTCACCACAGATTCACAAGTCAATATTAACTGGAAATGTTCTTTCTTTAACAGTTAAATCGACTATTTCTCCCTCCGTATGACTCTGTCTCAAACTGCGCTCTCTTTCCGTCTGATGCGCTCTCTCTCATCTGCGCATGCACACGCTCTTAAAGGGGACAGCGCGCACAGCTGAGTCAAAGGAAACATAAGGGCAAATCACCAGGGAAATTAATTAAATACCAGGCTATTCCTGCCCTGGTTACACTTCTCCCCTGCCTACAGTCAACGTCCTCGATGACTACAAACATGCTTTAATCATCCACTACTCCTTGGAGTTTTCCGGATGTGTACAAAACTATTCCAGCTAACACTTGGGAAAGAACCTCGGGACTGAACGACACAGAATTGCAAGCTGATTTAGGCAACCTGTTTGGATTGCTATGAACCCCAGCAGTAGAGCGCTGGGTCCTGCGTGGTGAAGGACAGGGTGCATCCACCTGAGCACTCTCTGCCCTGAGCTTCCGGGGAACAGGAACTGGCCTAGTCACCACCACATCCAATGCTGAATCCTTTCTTTCGGTTTTGGGCCGAGGGAGCTGTCTGACTATACTCGCCTCATCATCTACTTGCATGTCATCATTGCCCTCCACTCCTCTTATTTCAGCATCATCCTCTGGCTGCACTACTGGCTGCTGCAACCTCCCAAGCACTTTGTCCACTGGATTCTCCTTAGTCCATCTGGTTTCCTCTACAAGCACACATTCTGCATCCAGTGTGGGCATCCCTTCTACCAACTCCGAATTAGGAACATTTACAGGTGTCACTCTTTTCCTGGGCATCGGCACTGGGACTGTTCTTGGGCAGGGCCTGATGTCTGACCTATGCACTCTTTTTGCAGGACCACCTCCCACCGGTTCCACAGTGTAGGTTGTTCCATGCACCTCCACCACCGTATACACCATGGGGCCCCAGGCATCCTGGATCTTGTTCCTTCCTGAAGGGCGATATCGGTAAATACACCCGCTGACCCACTGCCACCTCTGGACAATACACCACACTCTCACGCTTGGCAACACGGTCCCGCTGCCTTTCTTTCAGCATACTCTCGTGCTCTGGAGTGGGCATCCTGAAGCCGTTCCTTATGGACAGACAACCAGGTAGGTTCTATCTCCCCTCCTGTCTCCTGACCCAGCAAGGCATCTACTGGTAAGTGTGGCTGCATTCCAAAGAGCATGTAGTAGGGAGAGTAACCGGTGGACGAATGGGGAGTCACATTGTAGGCATACACCAGCTCAGGCAAGTACTCTGGCCATCTTCGTTTCTTTTCAGGTGGTAATGAACGCAAGAGATCGTGCAGAGTGCGGTTAAATCTCTCACACTGCGCATTTCCCTGGGGGTGATGTGGCGTAGTGCGGGATTTCCTTACCCCATACAGCTTACAGAGCTCTGCAATAACGGCACTCTCAAAGTTCCTCCCCTGGTCTGAGTGAAGACGCTGTGGCACACCATACTTAAGGAACCATTCCTTCAGAAGGACCTTAGCTGTAGTGTCCGCCTTCTGATTGCGAGTGGGGAACGCCTGGCTGAACTTCAGTAAATACATCGGTTACAACCAAGACATTCTCCCGTCCATCCGATGCAGGTTCTAGTGTGGTGAAATCCATTGCAACTACCTCTAATGGGTGTGACGCCAAGAACGGGGCCCAAGGTGCTTGTATCTTCGGCTGCGGCATTTTGGCTAACACACATCGCTGGCACTCCTTCACCCACTTATCCACAGCATCACTCATCCCAACCCAATAACAGACGCTGCTTGAGCAGGGCCAGCGTCCTCTCAATGCCCTGATGCCCCATCTGGTCATGGACACTTTGCAACACCAGCTTGACCAGACATGCAGGGAGCAGCAACTGTTGGCATTCCCCATTGAACACGTCGTCAATGACTCTAAACAACAGCCCCTCTCTCTCTTGGATTCTATCCCACTGCCTAAGCAACAAGAGCACAGATCGAGACAAGCCTTTTCTCTCATGATTTGTGGGCTTCCTCTTCTTGTCCCAGAAACACTTAAGCGTGCTGATGGTCGGATCTTCCTCTTGGAACCGACGAAGCTCATCTTTCGTGTATCCGGGTAACGTTGGGGTATTCTCCAGGAGTTGTCCCTCTTCATTCTCTTGATCAACCGTGGCTGATTGTAGCTGTATTGTCCTTCCATTTTTAAACCCTTCCATTAGCCCTGACAAATCAGTCTCCACTGCCGTCCCGGTGCGGAGCCCGCTGCAAATAGCTACACAGTCGTCGTACTCCGAATCTTCGGTCACCACCTCCATTCCCTCTAGCCCTGGTCTTCTAGAAAGTGCATCAGCTGCAGTGTTACACCGACCAGGACGGTACTGCACGTCAAAATCAAATACTGCGAGCTGTGCAACCCACCTCTGTTCAATTGCGCCCAGCTTGGCCGTGTTGAGATGGCACAGAGGGTTGTTATCTGTTAAGACAGTAAACTTTGATCCCAGCAGGTAACTCCTGAACTTCTCCCCCACTGCCCACTTGAGTGCCAGGAGCTCCAGCTTCATACTGCTATAATTCCTGTCATTTCGCTCTGCACCCCTCAACCTCCGACTTGCATACGCTATCACAGTTTTCCTCCCCTCTTGCTGCTGGTATAGCACAGCACCTAATCCCAAGTTACTGGCATCGGTCTCAAGCACAAACGGTAGGGTGAAGTCCGCATAGCCCAGTGTTGGAGCACAGGTAAGCTTCTCCTTGAGGTGCTCAAAGGCCTGTTGGCATTTTGTTGTCCAGGATCCCTTGAATAACTTATTGGCCTGCACAACATTCCCCTGGCGAACACAAGTGTTAACCACATCATGAAGCGGACCCGCCACTCTGGAGAAACCCTCAATGAATCTTCGATAGTAACTGCAAAACCCTAAAAAGGATCGCAGCTCCTTTAGAGTGTTAGGGATCGGCCACTGCTTCACTGCACTCACTTTGTCAGGGTCTGTAGACACCCCCTGTGCTGATACAACATGCCCCAGGAACTTTACCTCGGACTGCAGAAAATGGCACTTTTCCACCTTTACCTTTAGACCAGCCGCCCTCAACCTTTTTAGCACAGTCTCGAGCCTTACTAAGTGTCCCTCAAATGTGCTTGAGTAGATAAGCAAATCATCCAAGTACACAAGTACCATTTGAAAGACCAGATCACTCATTATGCCTTGCATGAGGCGCTGGAATGTCGCAGGCGCATTGCAAAGTCCAAACGGCATCCGCTGGTACTCATACAGCCCAAATGGTGTAATGAAGGCTGTTTTGTTCCGGTCTTTCTCATGAACTGCCACCTGATGATAGCCACTCGCAAGATCGATAGATGAGAACACCTTGGCCTTGCTCAAAGCATCCAGACTCTCGTCAATTCGTGGCAATGGGAATGAATCACGTCTAGTTTTAGAGTTCAGCTTCCTATAGTCCACGCAAAGCCGGAGACTCCCATCAGACTTACGAACTAACACCACCGGAGAAGCGTATGAACTGGAGCTTTCTCGGATGACTCCCTTCTTGAGTAATCCGGAGATGTGGTCCTTTACCTCCTCAAATTGGTTTGGGGGTATTCGTCGGTATGGCTGTGAGACAGGGAGGTCATCTTTCAGGGGAATTTCATGTTTTACCAGGTCAGTATAACCAAGGTCTTCATCACAGATGGCAAACACATCTAAGTATTTCATCAGGAGTGCCTTCAGCTCTGTCTGCTGTGTAGTGGTACCACCTATCTGCACCTTCTCCAATGGACACTGCAGGTCACTCTCAACCCCTGTCATTGATCTCTGGTGGACAATAACCTCTTCATGATCCGCGGAGATACGATGGAATGTAACCTCGCAGGGGCTACCCTCACAGCGATGACCCTGGGTAAGTATCCCAAGCTTCAACTTAGGCGGCAACCATACACTCTCTGATGACAAGTTTACTACCTGCACTGGGAAAACTCGACTACCAGGTGACACCAAGGTAGGAACCAGGACTAGGCCACATGGCAATGGTGTATTACCTGGCTCAAACAATCCTAAACCCCCTTTTCCAATCAGTTCCTTGTGTGTTTTAGCCTGAATTGTAGTAACTGAGCCTGCGGGTACATACAGCTTACGTGTGCCAATTGTCCGAACCATAGAGGTCGCCTCACACTGGGATAGCCTCCTGCACCTTGTTAAACGCGGCTCTCCAGTCAGCATTTAACGTTCCTTCCAAAGCATTGTCGAATTCGGACAGAATCAACTGTTTACAGCGCTGTGCTATGTTCATGCCAAGTATGCCTGGGGGAGCTGAGTCGGTTACCCCTTCCTCTTGGTCACAAATCACAAGGAACCCACACCCAGGTATAGTCAAACCCATTACCTGGATATCAAGTTCGACATACCCAAGGTCAGGGAAGCGGCAACCTATTGGCAGCGGTGATCTTCAACCACTTGGTCGTACAATGCATGTCTTTATCTTCTCCATGAAGATGATCTTTAAAGAACCTCTCTGACAAAGTACTGACATTGCTCCCAGTGTCCAATAGGCACCTGACAGCAACCCCCCCAATGTGAATTTCGACTTCTGGGCACTTGCCCACTGCACGCTCCAGGAACCGCTCTTTGGTCAAGGTGC
Organism: Hybognathus amarus; assembly: GCA_030378365.1. NCBI lineage: Eukaryota > Metazoa > Chordata > Actinopteri > Cypriniformes > Leuciscidae > Hybognathus > Hybognathus amarus. Next base: position 10,460 of record JAQIUQ010001510.1, read on the forward strand.
CACTGTTTGAGCCATCAGTGCCACCTCTCATTGCTCGGCTCTTCGCAATGGAGGCGCATGCAGTTTCCCTGAAGACTCTGAGGCTCTGGCGTAGCTGGCACAGGGTTTTCATGGAAACGTGACACATTGCATTGCCGGGCTATGTGTCCAATGCCCTCACATCTCAAACAAATGGGTTGGCCATCACGGGTATATTTTGGCTTAAACCTGGCCTTACTAGGTTTCTCACCCCTTGGGTCAGACTTCTGGATTGTGAGGTCGCGGACAGCATTGGTAAGTTCCCCGATCGCTTTCCCTTGTTGTGTAATTACCTTAATTACTTCCTGCAGAGCTACACTCAAGTCACTTGGTACGGTCGCAGACATCCTCGCATGCTCTACATTTTCCCCCACACCCACTAGATTTTGGTTTCTAGCTAGATTAGCTGTACGGGGTCTCTCTTCCAAACACCACATAAGGGCCTCCTCACGGACTTCAAATAATGTCAGCGTGAGGTCGCTCTGGAACCACCTTACGCAGTTCCCTACGGAGAATGAATCCCTCACCCCCTCTATAAACTGATCTCTCAATGCCAGCTGCGTGTCCGGAACAATATGGGGTGACTGCTGGAGTGCAGCATTGAGCAGCAAGGACAGGGCGTGCGAGTAATCACGGAAATCTTCACCATCCAATTGTTTCCGTGCGTAAAATGCATGTAACAACTGGGGGGTGCTTCGCTTTTCTCTGAAGGCTGCCCTCAAGTAGGAGAACATGTCTTGAGGTAACTTATCCTCCCCTCCCATACACAACCTGACTTCATCTAGAGCGGAACCCTTTAAGTGGGATAGGATAAAATCTACCTGATCCTCTGTATTTAAACCCCTCACTCTGATTACTCTCTCAAGTTCCTCAATGAAATCATCCACATTTTGGCAATCTTTACCTGGATCCCCACTAAAAGGTACAATCTGTCTTTCTCTAGGGATATACACATAAGATCTAGTAGGTACATTAGTCATGTTAGAAAGTGTTGACATTACTTGATCATGTCTACGTCCCAACTCCAGGATCTGTGACTGTAGCTGCAAAATGGGGTTACCTCCCTCAATGTCCATTGCCGGAGCTGCAGCACCTGCACCTTGAATGTCCTCAGCCTGGGCGGCTGCATCGTCCATGCCCTCACCGTCCATGACTCGCAGTTGCAGAAAGTCTCAGTATTCAAACAGTCAGTTCAACAAGCACCGTCCTTCACAATCTCCTCAGACGCAGTAGTCCTGGTTTGCTGGCCCTTGGTCCTCCTGCAGCTCTCTTCAGGATGGCACACAATATTCTGCAGGTCCTTATAGCACTCAGCCGCTCTTAACCACTACCGTTGTTTGCACCCTACTATTTCAGCACTCATCAAAAAATAAACCAACCCCCAAACAAACAAAAAAAACGGAACCCCACTCCTGGTACCAAATTAGATGTGGCCGTTCAAACGTTATGTCAGGAAATAAGACACAGCCATAGCATCTAAAGAAAAGGGTTCTTTAATTCCTGACTGAGCCTCGAAAAGAGACACAGCGTTAATGTATATTTGTTGTTCAGGAGAAAAGTAGTTTTATAAAAACATTCAAATAGGTGAACTTGGCAAAACAAAATTAAATGTCAAACTGACTCTAATGAGTGCAGAAAACAAAGTAATAAAAGACTTACAAAACAAAACAGCTAGAAAATGTGTTTTTTACATTGACAATCTAAAAAAAATAAAATAAAATGAGTGCCAAAAACAACGGTAGTGGCCTGTATGTGCCTAATGAAAGAAATAAAACAGCATACATAAGAAATCTGCACATTTCACCACATGAATACATTACAATTCACAGTTTGAACCCTTCTATTCAAATCAAACAGGAAATACACTCAAGAAAATAGTATACATTTTGAACAAAGGTACAATATTCTACATAACTTACACATAAACACTTTAGGAGAAGAAAATTATCAAAACTCACTCTTATTGAGACTTTGAAGCACACAGAAAAACTCATGTAGTAGCTGGAGCACGTGCAATATCACGTGTGGCTGTTCTCCCCTCTAACACAGCATAGAGAACAATAATTACTCTATGTCCCATTAAATATGAAATAAACAGCGTTATTTAACATTTCAACAACTTTTTATAACACATATTACAGATTAACTCACGCTCAATCTTCCTCGACGTCTCTGAATTCCCTTCCCCCACGGAAGATCTCTCACGTGCAGGAACACCACACTCGTATTTGAGCAACTAAATCAACCTTACACTCGACACTACAACGCGACTGTTCTCACCACAGATTCACAAGTCAATATTAACTGGAAATGTTCTTTCTTTAACAGTTAAATCGACTATTTCTCCCTCCGTATGACTCTGTCTCAAACTGCGCTCTCTTTCCGTCTGATGCGCTCTCTCTCATCTGCGCATGCACACGCTCTTAAAGGGGACAGCGCGCACAGCTGAGTCAAAGGAAACATAAGGGCAAATCACCAGGGAAATTAATTAAATACCAGGCTATTCCTGCCCTGGTTACATTTTATGAGACTGAGATTTCTAGGGCTGTCAACTTTAGTTGCTTAGTCGAATGATCAGTTCGATGCCCGTATAGTCACGCTATCTCCACTGGCTTGCGCTTACTCACACACCGTGATTATAACTTTATTTTTACTAATCCAGCGCAATGGCATGATGGTACTGTAGGGCTGTAGGTTAGCGACTATCGGTTATACACTACTTTTCAAAATGCATTCTGGGATACATTGAGTGGACTACATAGGGTAAAATAATCATCACTATACATTCGGACAGCACTACAAAATGGTGAGCTCACTATACAGTCCACTATATAGTGAGTAATGGGAGATTTCAGGTACACAGTAACTGTCTCTTAATTATTCATGACACCACGTGCTTCTTTCCAATGACAGACATGTCAAACTGTGATATTAGTGAGTAGATGAGCTAATGTTGAGCCCTGATGCTGCCAGGGCTAGAATCTGGCTGCGGGCGGTCTGGTTAGCCATCAACCACGGATACATCTAAACTATGTGTGTGTGGCAAGCATTCTTCTGTAGCGAGAGGCTTAGAACTGGAAGAATGGTGGACTTCGCCTTGTTCACCACTCCAGGTTGCGCTCTGCGAATGATAGCATTACCAAGTCCCGAAGGACTTTTCTATCCTTTTAAAATGTTCTGTAAAATGTAAGCCTTCGACTGTTTCACTTGCCTCAGTTTTGTTAAACCTCTGGGGTCCCGAAAAATGCGCTGGTGTGTTGTTGCTGGGGTTTTTTTACATAGCAGAAAAATGTCATTGATGGTCATACAGACTTAAGAAATATAAAACAAATAAACTGTTAAATGTCTACTTTTTATGTGTCCACTTACAATCGAAACAAAAATTAGTGCTTTATAAAATAAAGAAAATAAACAGGATTTGCTTTCTGCCTCTCCGTCTCCACGAACTTCTGTTCTGGAGCACGCCCAGAAACTTAAAGGAGACAGTTCGGGATTCCACGTCTTAAGCCCTGTTTTGGAGATCATCCCGCACCTGAAACTTTTTTAAGTGCAAGATACCGAAATTGTCCTTTAAACAGTACTCAGCGAGCACCATTCACCCAAGGGCAAAAAGGTTCATGACCTTTTAAATCAATTGGCTTTTGTTAAATCTAGGAAATCCATATAGTACAGGCTCTATTTAATGGCAATCCAGATCCTGAATCTATTTGCAGATAGATTATAATCCTAGATCCTGTTGATGTTTTTCAAAACCAGGCTGCGGCTAACTCCACTCGCCGCAGAAACGCACAGTAAGGGTGTGCAGATGTGGCTGCTGGGGTCTAGTGATCTACGCTGCTACTGCTGCCCTTTGCTCAGGTGTGTGTTGCGGTCATGTTCTGTATTTTGGTTAGGACATTGCTTATCATGAGATCTTTTTTTTTTTTCTCATTTGGGTGTATCAGGTCTTCAGTTTCTGGATTTAGACACTCACACGGCACCACGTCTGGCTGGAATAAGCAGATTTGTTTTAGGTTATGTCAGGTTACGTCTAGTCCTTATACATTTTGTCTTGAATCTGTAATTCCCTTTGATGAAGATCAGAATGTTGGGTGTATTTCTTGGTTTTTATTTAGAATTCAAATTGTTGTCTTATTTAAATTGAGAAATGTTAACTTGTCACATATCTTATGTAACACTACTGTTCAAAAGTTTGGGTTAGTACGTTTTTTCATTTTGAAAGAAAATGCATTAAGAAAAGCAAGATGCATCAATTTGATCAAAAGTTACAGTAAAGATTGTTCCATTTCTACAAACCTTTCTATTTCAAATGAAATACTTATTTTAGCCTTCTTTATATTTTAGACTTTTCTGGACTCAATATTTGTTTATCATGGATTCCACAAAAGACATTAAGCAACTCAACTGTTTTAACCCTAAAACCGTATTCTGGACAAATGTGGGCAAAATAGTTTTGATTTATTTTTTAAAATACTTCCCTTGATCTGAGCGGTACAAGACTTGCTGACTTTTCCTAAGTTTGCCTCCTAAACACACACAGATTTGTTATTACTCAATTCTACAATGTTAAGTGGGTAAAAACAAAAACTCCTTAATCTTGTATTTGGGTCAAAAATGGGCACCCATAGAAATGAATGGAAAAACTGTCATTTAGAGCATTCTAAAATAAGCCAAAATAATGACACCAGGTACACAGTCACTTAATCTTTAGGTTTTAGCTCTAAGAACTTATTGGAATGATATTTTAATGTAGTTAAAAAAATTAAAAAAAGTAATACTACATAGTAATTAATTTACATTGAAATAATATACATAGAAAATATGGTACTTTTTGAAGTAAATAAATTCAAAAATACCCCCAAAATAAAAATAAAAAACCACCATAAATGGATAGACAAAAACTTTATTCGAAGACAGTGATATAACATTTATAATAAATAAAAATTAGGATCACACTTGAGTCCTCTGTGCCCACATTTGTCCACAATTACAGGATTAAGGGCTATAAAGTGAATACGGTTTGAGGGCTACACATTGATAATAATAAGAAATGTTTTTTGGCCAGAACACCCAGCATATTGGAATGATTTCTAAAGGATCATGTGACTCTGAGACCTAGTAATGATGCTGAAAATTCAGCTTCGCCTTCACAGGAATATATGATATTAAAATAGAAAGTTATTTTAAGTTATAATAATATTTCACAATATTGCTGTTTTTACTGTATTTTGTTTCAAATAAATGCAGCCTTGGTGAGCAAAAGACATTTCAAAACACCCAAAAAAAGACCAACCCCAAACTTTGAACATGGTTTCATAGTCTCCACTTTTTGTTCTGTCTTTGTTGGTGTCCATTCTGATTATTATTCAAACTAATAATCCGAAACCTGTTTTACAGATGTGCTCCAAAGGACTTGAAACAACTATGACTCTAGCATAAAAATCACCTACATGTTGGGGACTCTAGCCTTTGCTGTGGGAACAGCTGTCATGTCCATCTTTCCGAATGTATATGTTGCTATGGTGATGATAAGCACCATGGGAATCATTTCTCATGAGCATGCATACTGCCCCTATGTCTTTGGGGACAGTACCATGAAATCAAAGAGGTCTGTATCATTTTATAAATATATCAAATATATGAAATTACCAATAACTGGGTTAAACATAGTTTTGAATGATCTTTTTTTTAAATGTTTTTGAAAGAAGTCTCTATACTCTCCAAAGCTATATTTATTTGATCAAAAATATAGCAAAACAATTAAAAATTACTGTTTTCTATTTTATTATATTTTGAAATGCAATGATTATTCAATATGCTGATCTGGTTGCCAAGAAACAGTTATTATTATCATTAATGTTGGAAACATTAAACTGCTTAACTTTTTTTTTTTTTTACGGTATTCAATGAGTAGAAAATAACAGCACTTATTTAAAATAACAGCACTGTATTTAAAGTTTTTATAAATTTAATGGATTTTTGCTAAAAACATTCAAAAAATCTTACCGACTAGTTAGGGTGTGTTTGTGTGTGTGTGTGTATATACACTGACCGGTCAAAAGTTTAAGATCGGTAAGATTCTTTATGTTTTTTTAAAAGAAGTTTCTTCTGCTCACTAAGGCTGCAATTTTTTGATAAAAAATACACAAAAAACACAGTAATATTGTGAAATATTCTGACAATTTAAAATTACTTTTTTATGTTAATATATATTAAAATGTAATTTATTCCTCTGAAAAAGCTGAATTTTCAGCATCATTACTCCAGTCTTCAGTGTCACATGATCCTTCACAAATCACTCTAATATGATGATTTTATGCTCCAAAAACATGTATGATTATTATCAATGTTGAAAACGTTTTTTTACATTTTTATTTCAGGATTCTTTGATGAATAGAAAGTTCAAAAGAACAGCATTTATCTGAAATGGAAAGCTTTTGTTACATTAAACACTACCCTTTAAAAAGTTTGGGGTCAGTAAGAATTTGTATTTTATTTTTGGGGGAAATAAATAAGAAATCAATACTTCTATTCATCAAGGATGAGTTACATTGACCAAAAGTTACAGTAAAGACATGTATAATGTTAGAAAAGATTCTAATTAAATGTATGCTGTTTTTTGCACTTTCTATTCATCAAAGAATCTTGAAAAATTTTAAAAAACTGTTTTCAACATGGATAATAATCATAAATGTTTTTGGAGCATAAAATCATCATATTAGAGTGATTTGTGAAGGATTATGTGACACTGATAGCTGGAGTAATGATGCTGAAAATTCAGCTTTTTTCAGAGGAATAAATTACATTTTAATATATATTAACATAAAAAGAGTCATTTTAAATTGTCAGAATATTTCACAATATTAATGTTTTTTGTGTATTTTTTATAAAAAAAAATTGCAGCCTTGGTGAGCAGAAGAGATCTTCTTTTAAAACATAAAAATCGTAAATTCATCTTAAACTTTTGACCAATTGGTAGTGTATATAGTGTTTATATATATATATAGATTTGGAAGATAAGCTTATGCAGAATACATTTTCACTTGCCTGTAACGAGTTGATTTGTTACAGCAGTTATTTCAATGAATGTCTAATCATCTTTCTTCTACATTGTCATAGTACATTCATCACAGCCCTGGCAACTCACGGCGAGGCTTTGGCATCGACTGCGCCATCCTGACATGTCAGGTTTACATCTTCTCAGATCTTGGTAGCGTCGGCGCTCGGTGCGGTTGTAGATGCGGTTGGCACAGTCAGAGTGATCCCTATGGTGGCATCGGGAGGATCCTTTCTTGCTTTCCTTGCTGCGGCTATCCTTGTCATCTACCCTGATACACTTGACGATGATGAAGACGAAGATGATGAAGAGCCAGGCCCAAGTTCTGTCTAAATCGGAGGCAGCGTCCGATGACAGTACAGAGAAAACACAGTGTTTTAAAGTCAATGCCAAGGAACAGTTCCAGCAAGCCAGAGGTTGAATCCTCAGTTTGAGTGTTAAAACGTAAAATACTAGAGTTTTTTGAAATACCAATCCCAGAATGCACAAGCAAGTTATTCTGATTTGGTACAGAGACTATTTGAGTTCAAATGTGTGATTTTTGAGATTATTTCTCAAGCTATTTATTATTTGTGCCCAAACATTTCCATTGTCTACAGAACAATTACCAGGTTTACGTCACTACAGTGAACACATTGTTTCACATGCTAATACATTTTTCCCAGCACGTTTAATCACTCCACTTTGCAAGTCAACATTTAAATACCAGATGTGAGTTTACTTTTTCAGACTGGTGTTTTACTCTGTCTGATTATCATTGTATGTCCCTCATTTCATGAGAAACACTCAGGGGTAAAGCTGCTGCTTGCAAGTGCAAATGCTCACTTCTGTAAAGACATTAACTATGCACCAAAATCTTGTTTTATAATGTTTCTAGACTTTGAGTAAGACATTGCTTTCAGAGTTGCCTTTAGTTCAGAAATGTGATTTTCTTAGGTACACTATTTAATGGTATGAATAGAATGGATAATGATGGCATTAAGTAAAGAAATGGGATTTACTTTTTGTAGCAGTGATTGGTGCGAACTGAAGAAGTGGCGTTTAGCTGTCATGGCAAGTTTTACTGTCTGTCAGCCTCCGTCTTTAACTGATGGAGATCTTAATTGTGGCAGTATTTTTCACAGCCAAATTCATGTTGTTCCAGTACTGGTTGCGTAGTTTATATACGCAAGTTTTTGATGACTGCTATTCAATCAGGGTGACAGGCCAAATGTTCTCTCTGATGTAGCAAAGTCACAGTTGGTCCACTGAGGCAGAGTGGAGATTAAAGTTATGACCTCTTATGTTCATAAATGTAGTTTAAATGCATCGCTGGAAATGTGATGTCTGCAATTGATGTGCGGAGGTCAGTGGCCTGGCTTTGTATCCTATTTTATCAGGCAAAAAATCTTTGTGTTTGTGTTTCATAATCAAGGTGGACACTTTTTTTTTATCTGTGGTACTGCTGACTTTTGTTTTGAGTGTTTGAATTAATTTGAAAGTTTATACTGTTTCTAGGTGTTTGTTTTGGATTTGAGATCAGTTTTGATAAAGAGAAACCTTTACACTTTTCCCTGTCTGAATTAATTGTTTGAAACTTCAGCACTGTGTGGTTGATGGTTGAATCTGAAATACATTGATGGACCACTAGATGGCGCAAGTGCATCAGATACTGGGTGACACCTAATACACGTATGGATAGCATATGGGTAGCAATCAGTAGCAATATTCATTTTGAAATGTAATATGCAATATGACATATGCAATATGTAAAATGGCATTGCATTCTGTATTTAAATTTGTATTTGACTTTACCATTCAGCAATGTTTGGCGAAAATGTAAATTAAAATGTCATTTACATTTGCCAATTTCATACATCTAGTTTTAATATGCATATTGAAACGCTTTATAACTTGTAAAATGAAAATGCATTACACAAATTATTAGATCACGTGCTAATATGTTAAAAACAAAAACTGGCAAAATGATCATTAAAATGTTTTTATTTATAAGAAAGACACTTGCGATTTGCATTTTCATGAAATGTCTGGGCGTTAAACTGTATTATGAGCGTTTTAATCAACCGCTATTATGAGAAGTTATTTGCTGGGTGTCACAATTCTAAGAGTGTCTGTTTACGGATATTTGATGTGTTTATAACTAGCTATTTTTTATGTCAAATTATTTCTCCAAATATAATCATGTATGTTTTTCCTTCACTGTTAAAGGTTGCACCTGAGAACAACTTACCTGTTGCACTGTAGAGCGCATGCGTAGACAATCATGCGCTCCGCTTGGTTGGGACGTGTTTGTGTCCATTTCCAACTGTCCAGTGTAATTTCACTTTCGGGAATACCGATGATCGGCAAAGGTGCGTGCATTCTTATATTCTACAGCTAACATGAGCGTTGTATATGGGTAAGAGTAGACGATGATGTTTTTAAACCTTTTCGCTAACTTTAGGAGGCTATTGAGATTTTATACAAGATCAGATAACAGCTAACTTACCCTTCTATGTGAACACTTTTGCAGCTATTCCTGTTAGGTTAAATACCTATTGAAGTAGAAAAATAGTGTTAATTTAATGACGAGGAGGAGGAGTGAGCAAGCAGGTGACTGAATTAAATGAAGTGTTGCATGTTGTTTCAGTTGTTCTTTGTGTTTAAAATAGATGTGTAATATTCCTGACTTCTATTTATTAAAATATTGTTGCCTGCTCTTGAAAAATTTTACAACACACATGAGTCTGATCTAAACCAGGAACTTCCAGAGCCGGAAAATTTAGATTCATGATACACATCTGTGACTGTGTTCCCTTTCAATACTTTACGGCTACTGTGTTGCGATAGACCCGGCTTAATGGGGAAAACCGGTTTTCTCAGAATTCCGAAGCCTTTTTAATCACACAGTGAAAACTCCACAACCATTGGTTTGTGCTGAGTAATAACCAATGGCAAGGCAACGGAGCTGCACGATCCTATGGCAGAGAAGCTCGCCAGAGCACACCAACATGGGCGTAGCATCTGGCTATTAGAGCGGATCGACCTGGCATACAGTAGGATACTCAGATTAATTGTCTTTCAGCGACGACACTTCTCTTCGCTGATACTCTAAGGATTCAAGCCTTCTCTGCTGTTGTTTAGCTCTTCCCCGATCCCTCCCATTGTGCTACCCCGCCCTTTGCACCTCCCTTCTCCTTACTCCCAGGAACCTCGGAGGAAAAGTCAGCAGGGCAAAGGGGTTGAGCGCTTGAAGTGGAGCCGAGCTCATGCCGGCTCACGTCCCACGTGCCTTGTAAATGAATAAAGCACGTCGTCTGGCGACCTCTGACGCCGAGGATTGGTCAGGCTCGGTAGCTTACCCAGCCGCCTCGCTGCTCAGAGAGCCAAACGAGCACGAGCAGGGATTGACGCCTGAGCTTTTCCGCGTCCTTTCCAAAGCTGTCAAAGAGCTTGGACTGGATTGGGCTGCCCCTGAAATACCCACATGCAGCCGGTTCCTGCCAGGACGTCAGTCAGGCCCCTCGTCAGTGTGCAGCGCCGTTTTTTCTGGAAGTTCATGGCAAGCTCACGAAGTCATGGCGCACCCCCACTTCAGCTTGTCTGCAAACTACTTCTTCTTCTGCTCTCACTAGTGTTGATGGTGCAGAAGAAAAAGGCTATGAGAAGCTGACCCCCACCCCCCTTAGATGAAGCTGTGGCCGTACACCTCTCCCCGCCCATGGCCATCAAATGGAAAGCGAAGATGGTTTATCCATCTAAGCCCTGTACAACCACTTCAGCCCTGACTGGACGAGCCTACTCTCTGGCTGGGCAGACGATGGCATAGGCTATTGGGAGATGGCCAGTCTCCCCCATCGGCCTATTCAGACACACCGTCAAAGGCTTTGGATGGCACTTCATCATGGCACAGAAGTCGTCCTAGGCTATGTGACACTTCCTGCCCAAGCATTCAAGCTCCCAAAATGCTCAGAGATGCCCCAGGACTGCACCGACAGCATCTCCGAAAGTGTCAGAATGGGTTTTGGGGATAGTAAAACAAGGTTACTCTACAATTCCCTCGCAGACCCCGCGCGCTTCCAGCTGCATGGTTCCTTCCTTCGTTATGGAGCAACGAACCTCTTGTCCTCTCGTCCTTGAGTTGATAAATTTACTGGGGTGATGAATTTACTGCCAGCAAAGAGCGAGTCAGGCTTTAATAGCCTTTAATTCCTCGTCCCCAAGAAAGATGGTGGTCTCAGACCCATCTTAGACCTCAGGTGCCTGAATCTTACGCTCTGATCAGTTCAGAAGCTTGCAGTCTCCTTCAAAATTAGAGTCTTGTCCACCGTCGGGTCTTTCAAAGGATGCTGGGCCTCATGGCCTCTGCATCTCCAGTACTTTAGCTACAGTACGAAACTTGTAGTTGAAACAGTACGAAACAAAGTGGAATGTAACTTTGAGTACTAGCCCATGCCCAACATCACGGGGACGCTGTGACGTATCTGGGTGAGCCAGGCCTGCATGTCATCCTTATTGGTTTAAGTCTGGCGTGGCGCTGGGGGTGGTTATCAGAAGAAAAGTGGTCTTGCACAGATGCTTCCGACACATGTTGGGGAGCTCTGTGCGAAGGCAAACCGGCCTCATGCTTGGAATTTGGGCCAAACAACTGCAAAGTTGTCCTCTAACCAAAAAATGGGTATTCCCTATTATGTTTGGATTTTTCTAGGCTCTGCTAGGGCTTAAGGCCAAGTATATCATTAAAGTTGTTCCACAGCCAAAGCACAGCATGATTGTATTGGTTCCCCAAAACAGCGTCTAGCGACACAGTACGAGTGAAGTATCGAAAGGGAACTTATTACATAACCTCAGTTGCCTGAGATATGGGAATGGGTACTGCGTTTTAGGCCGTGCTATATTGCTGCACGAGCTCTCAGTTCTCGTCTCTTCGGTTGAATTTAATCCTAGTATCCCAACATGACATGCCAGATCGCCTACTTTTATAGCCAGATGTCACGCCCATATTGGCACGCTTTGGCTTTGGTTTCATCAACTCTTGGCATTGGCTTTCTCTGCCATATCGTGCAGCTCCGCTGCCTCATCATTTTGTTTTATTACTCTGCATGAACCAATGGCTGTGCAGTTTCACTGCGTGATTAAAAAAAGCTTCAATTTGTATAAAAAGGAGTTTTCCCCATTACAGAATCTGAGCGACGCAGTACTCGTTCCCGTATCTCAGGGTTACTGTAAGTAACCGAGTACATTATCCAGGCTGTGTAATTATTTTCTTCTGTATCCACAACCATGCCTGGCATCTTTGGTGTGGTCTTTTAAAATGCTATCTGAGTTAGTTGTCTGTAGTTGCTTGTTTGGTTGATGGTGTGTTATCCCTGATTTATGGGATTTGTGTAAGATGTTAATGTATCTTTACCACATTCTACAGTTGAGTGGTAAGCAAAAATGCTCTACTTTCAGATTTCAATTAGCATGGAAATTAATGTATCTCTCTCTCTCCCTGTGTGTGTGTGTGTGTATGTGTGTGTATTGCAGATCTTATGAGGAGTGACAATCTTTTTGATTCTCAATGGCAGACGGTCTGCCTTCAGGATTACTGGAAGCATGTGTCGTTGTTGGACTTTCAAATTATAAACTGAAGGAGTTGTCCCAGGTAGAGAAAGAGAGTTGGGAGGGTTACCTTAAACATGTAATCCATTAGTTACAAATCATAAAAATTATTCAGTAAAGTAAATCTAACCACAATGTAAAATTAATGTAATCGGATTACTTTTGGATTCCTTCAAAGTCACATATTATGTTAACAAAGTCAAGTAAAAAGCAACAGAACCAGCTCTTTAATTCTCCTTTTTGAAATTTCTCTCATATCTGTTTTGCCTCCATTGCTGCTCAAACAAGTGTAACCCAAAACTGAGCAGCTTATTTTAGAGTCTGTAAATTAGATAAGCTTAGATAAGAAAAAAGAGCTTAAAACAAGTTAATATTTCCTTTATTTTGTTGGAAAACATTCTTATAAAGAATAATTTTTGTTAAGCTTGTGTATACAGTATATTCTTAGAAAGCTATTAAGTTGTTAAAGGAGTAGTTCACTTTTTTCCCGTTATGATCATATCACAAATGCTCAAATACTTTATTTCATTGAAATATTGGACATTTGGGTAGTTGAACTCAAATTACGGATACACCTTTAAAATCACCATGAGGTCTACTTTATGTGTAAATGTCCTCTATGTTTTGGTATGTGATCAGTCTTTGCTGCAGGAGGATGGAAGTCGTCCACCTAGGCTCGATCCTGAGGTCATACAGGTCTGTGCTCTTCCGTTTATGCCCAAAGATAGCGTCACTGAACCTGCCATGGGAAATTTCAGCCATACTCCACTACGGCGCTCCAGCAATAAGAAGAAAACGGATAGGCCTGTTATTAACACTGGAAACCCCAAGGATGAATTAACAGAGGATGTCAGTGTTCCCAAAGATCTGGATCTGGTGGCTCTGCCTCATCTTTGCTTTCCAGGTGAAACTGAAACTGTGCAAAAGCTTGACTATATGCATCTGCAACAATTCTGTTCCACCCAGACATTCATACATTTCACAGTGTAATACTTTAGAGACAGTATAAATCTCAGCACACAGACTATGAAGAAGACAGAATTAACACAGACAGAATAAAGAAGAATTCATGCTGTAAATGTTAAATAGTTCAGTGCAGACTATAGCGTTAACATTATTTTATAATGATTAGATTACACTAACATTCATTTCTTTCTTCTCAATCAGGTGGGCTTCAGGTAACTCAGGAGCAAAAGGTGGAAAAGTTTCACTTCCTAGTCTTCACTGATGTGGTTGGAAACCAGTCTCATGGAGTAGTTCTCCAGTACTATAAACCAATACAGGTCAGATTATTATTACCTTGAAAACCTATCTTTATGGTTGTGTATTGACAGATCACCTGCTCTGAATGTTACCTGCTGTTTATGAGTGTGTCCTGGATTATTTTGACATGGAAACTGAAAGTTGCTCTAGTTTTCAGTAAAGTCGCCCTGTTGTTTATGTGGTGTTTTATTTTCTCCTTAAAACTGCTGCTTAAAAAAGACAGTCTCAAAAACGCAGTTTGAAATCACTGGTGTTTCTGACATCATAAACTACTTTGTACCCAATCAAACCAAGTCTCTGAGCTGGTGTGAGTTGAGGAAGGGCTCATTTGCATATCCATGGCTCCACATGTATTAAATGAGACCAGGGTGTAGAGTTACATTCAAGCTATTTTAAGGCATGATGTTTTTTTCACAGGAAAAAAACATTTGAATATGTCATTTTGGTGATCAAAGATGAGTTTTAAGGGATACAATTGTTACATAGGGACTTTAAAATTCATTACTGTTTGGACATTCTTGTGTTTGGTCGTAGGGGAGCGCGGGCACAACCGTAATGCGGGGCTAGTTGTAACACGCTTGTTTTAAATACTTCCACACATGCTGGCATGACGAAACTTGGTATATTTACTAGTTGCCATTTCAACACTATATAGAGAAAAAATGCTGCCAAAATTCCAAAATCTTTGTAAGATATCACTGAACATTTATTTAACCATAGCAAAAGTGCATTTCTTACTTAAGTTAATTTTTCTTCTCTATTTTTTGTGTTTTTTTAAAATTAGACAAATCTGATATTATTTTAATCTCCAATCTGTTGTTAAACAGTTGATTTAGTTCTTTCATGCTTCGCTAACTAGCAGAAGACACTAGCAGGGTTTAAATCACAGTTGTGCAGTTGGGGCATGTTGTAACACTGTGTTACAATGTGCCCCTATTAGAAATATGATATTATATTCTATACTTTTATGAATTCTATTGAGAAAACATGAGAAACATGTAAATAAAGACTGAGAGTCAATGCTCAGAAATTATTAAGTATTATTTTGTTTTGAACTATGCTGTATAGCTGTGTTTTCCGATGTGTTTGTTGTCAAACTCAAAAATTAGTTTATTTTTAATTATTAAAAAATGCCGTTATTTTATATGAAAAAGTTAATAATTGTATTTTATTAAGAAAATATTTTGGTTTGACTTGCATATGTTTTTGATCAGATCAGATAGCATTTTAAGCTGTCATATGGTGATGTTACAATGTGCCCCTCACATGTTACAATGTACCCCACCTATGGGGCATGTTGTCACATTTCACTTCCATTCTTTCAGGGTAAATCAAGAAAAAAGTATACACTGTATTAATAAAACAAAACCACATAATTGTGCTAGACATGTGGGAAATTAATGTGGGGGGGGGACTCTAAACCCTAAGTAGATTTACACAAATTGACAAAGTCAAAAAGTGTTACTTTGTGCCCCGCTCTCCCCTATGAGCTGGAGTTACAGTATATTTGTAATGTTTGTTAGTTATGGTCTCAAAACCACCTTTTTATAAAGTAAGTAAACCACTTAAGACATGGGCTGGATCTAACAGTGTGGATATTATTTGTTTGAAATTGCAAAAATAAAACAGACCACTGATTCATGAAACTGAAATTGCGATTTGAAGTACTTTTCAAACTAAAATATATGGTGGTGTGCTGGGGATGGAGTTTTGATTTACGCATTTAGATATTCAAACTTTTTATTTGGGGGACTGTGAAAATGTTAGTGAAAAAAGTGTTAAAAAATCTAAATAAACTAAAACCATTGATTAATGACATTGAAAGATGTATAGTGACATGCAGTTTTGATTAAGGTCTAATATATTTCAACTTTTCATTTTAAACTCTGTTATACAGGAAGGGATACTTCATCAGAATGGACACCAGTCCTCATACAAGTCTCCACAACACATACACTGCTTATGCGATATGTGCAATATCAAAACACCCATATTACAATACTCTCAAGGACTGTCTGTCCAGGTATGGCCAAGATTCAAGACATTATTCACATGTATTGGAAAAAGAAAATATTTGTGAGGTACTGGGCATTGGTGCATTATTAACTGCATTCTCCCCTCATGCTATACTTGCCACCACAATGTCACGCTTTTCAAATGTCAAAGTTGTTTCTTCGCCTATGCTGATTTTTCCTCATGACCTGAGTTTTCACCCTCTCATCCTCAGCCTCTTAGAGCAGCTGAAAATCTGCCAAATGACTGATATGGAAGAGCAAGTGAGGGAGTTTTCTGCTAAACTGGCTCTGATCCCAGTTCCCACCTCCTGGTCAGCTGCATGTGGTGGGTTCATTTTAGGCATCTAAAGTTTAGCTAATTCAGAGAACTTAGTAAAACTGTAATGCCACTAGAAGATCTGTGATTATATATGAATATATTGTGTAGGGGAGCGCGGGCACAACGTAACGCGGGGCTAGTTGTAACACGCTTGTTTTAAATACTTCCACACATGCTGGCATGACGAAACTTGGTATATTTACTAGTTGCCATTTCAACACTTTATAGAGAAAAAAATTGCGCCAAAATTCCAAAATCTTTGTAAGATATCACTGAACATTTATTTAACCATAGCAAAAGTGCATTTCTTACTTAAGTTAATTTTTCGTCTCTATTTTTTGTTTATTTAAAATTAGACAAATCTGATATTATTTTAATCTCCAATCTGTTGTTAAACAGTTGATTTAGTTCTTTAATGCTTTGCTAACTAGCAGAAGACACTAGCAGGATTTAAATCACAGTTGTGCAGTTGGGGCATGTTGTAACACTGTGTTACAATGTGCCCCTATTAGAAATATGATATTATATTCTATACTTTAATGAATTCTATTGGGAAAACATGAGAAACATGTAAATAAAGACTGAGAGTCAATGCTCAGAAATTATTAAGTATTATTGTGTTTTGAACTATGCTGTATAGCTGTGTTTTCTGATGTGTTTTTTGTCAAATTCAAAAATTAGTTTATTTTTAATTATTAAAAAATGCCATTATTTTATATGAAAAAGTTAATAATTGTATTTTAATAAGAAAATATTTTGGTTTGACTTGTATATATTTTTATTAGATCAGATAGCATTTTAAGCTGTTATATTGTGATGTTACAATGTGCCCCTCACATGTTACAATGTACCCCACCTATGGGGCATGTTGTCACATTTCACTTCCATTCTTTCAGGGTAAATCAAGAAAAAAAGTATACACTGCATCAATAAAACAAAACCACATAATTGTACTTGACATGTGGGAAATTAATGTGGGAAAAAAAATCTCTAAACCCTAAGTAGATTTACACAAATTGACAAAGTCAAAAAGTGTTACTTTGTGCCTGCTCTCCCCTATATTTACATAATTTTTCTTTTCAGATGTTCACCTTGCTACCTCTAACCATCGTCCTTCCATCCAGAAAAGATCAAAATCATCCTGTCATTGACCTGGACCTGCATCTTCCGTTCCTCTGCTTCAAGTCCAGAGAGCTGCTGCAGGTTTTAGATGCAAATATTTGAGAAAGAAAAACAAAACTTATTTGATTAAACAAAAATGATCCACATCAAATGGGAATAATTTTGCATGTGTCTGTTCCCCTGTAGATCATAGCCAGTATACTCACCGAGCAGAGAATGGTGTTCTTTTCCTCCGATGGTCCAAACTGACCCTGATCGCTGAGTGTTTCATGCTGTATATTCGTCCCTTGCGCTGGCAGCACCCACTGGTGCCCATACTGTCCCAAAAAATGCTCGACTTTCGTTATGGCTCTCGACTGCCTTCCTCATGGGATGCCACATCAGCCACTATGAGGAAGTTGCCATGGTAAAGAAATGTTTCCTATTAACTCATTTAGGTGTTTACTCATTTAGACTTTTTTAAACTGGAGTCTGCAAAGGGTTGCTAAAGGTCGTGAAAATTTAAAAATACATAAAAATAACAAACATTTAACAAATGTAATGTTATTAATGTTTCTGTTTTCTAAGAGATTATTATTGTTTATTCATTTGATGATTTCTATTGTTGACATTTTTATTATATCTATCTGATTCGGTGGGTCTGATTATCAATCGATCAATAAACATATAGATAAACATATTCCTAAACTATAAAGACATTTATAATTAAGTAAAATATTGTGTGATGAACTGAATATCAAAGACACACGAATTCAGGAACACAAGGAGGAATAGAGAGAACACAGTCAGAAGGGTGAACAGGAAGGATTCCAGTCAGATACAGTACAAGGGACTTCTATGAGGCATCGGAGAAGGGAGCAGTTCCAAACCAGAGCAATTCCAAACAGTGACATTGGGGGAGAAAAGAGTACAGTCCAAGGACAACAAGTTAGGTGAGCTCACTGATGAACACCTGGGGATGGGGATGTAGAGTGGCAATGTCAGGGGAGGGAATGAGAGTGAACCTGGAGAGTAGAGGTAGGGAACTGGTGGTGGAAAAGTTTGAATCTTGGGGCTGGCGGACAGGGAATCCAAAAAGGAACAGGAAGGGTGCAACAGGGGTGGAAAAAAATTAAAAATAAACTTATCAGATCGGAGCTCAATAAGATAAGGTAACATAGGGGCAAGGCATGATACAACTGTACAACGACATGACTCGCTGCATACCATAGTATCATGCATCATTGAAGAAATCAACTAGCTTGTCACAAACCGTTTCTCAAAACCGTAATTGTCTGGAATTTGTTATTCAATCACGTTTGGTAGCCCTTAATCGGGCTCATGGGGTCTCATACGACTTTCACTTAATAAAAAAAAAGGTTCCCTTCATCTCAGTGGAATAAGATTTTGTGACTTTGCACACATTATCTATCTATACACACACACAAAAACTTGGCTTGATTTGGTTGTTCCAAAGGTATGTAAGAAAGAATTGTTTACACTTCTGGGGCCTGATGTATAAAACGTTGCGTACGCACAAAATGGGCATAGAAGTATGCGCATCCATTTTTCCACGCACATATCGGGATTTATAAAAAATAAACTTGGCGCAAGTAAGTGCGTACCTGAGGATGCTCTTGATCGTGTCACGCACTATTTTAGAAGAGTATGTGTTTTGGCTTAATATTGATGGTGAGCTGGAGTCAAATGTGTTTTTGCTCACTATTAGACAGAGAATCTAAAGAAAATTATATATCTAAAGAAATATAATTAAAATATAATTTCACAAACCTACCATTACTTGAAGCAAACATCCATCCCTTCTTAAATGACCTCGCAGCACGCGCTGCTTGGGCCGTTTAGTGAAACTGACGCACATAGCCTATAATCTAACGGCAGATGGAGTAAAACCGTAAATCTTCATTATGAGTCCAAATCATAAATAGAGTGCATGTTCTCAATAACAGTTTAAATAAATAAAAGAATGATTTAAACTATGTTTTACTTCTAACATAAACATTTAATATTAAATATGCCATTCTCATTAATGGAGTTAAACACTTAAACTACATGAAATCATTACTGAGAAGTTACAAAAAATTTATATTCAATAAATAGAAATATACCTATTTGTTGTGGATGCCTTTGAACACATTTCTTCTGGGCATGCTGTGTTTTGATGTTTTAATGTTTTAGATAATTGCTAATCATGACAAAACCAGATTGTCTGGGAAAATAGTTTTGTGCAAATGATGCTCAACCATGTTCTATCTGTTTCCATTAAAATATAAATACAAAATACTAAATATTGAAAATACTATTTGGCCAGTGGAAAAGATTGTAGAAAAACTTTCTCTGAAAATGTATTTAACACTATTTGATTTATTCATTCAAAAACAAGGCAAGGATATAGGCTACTTAAAAAATAATAATGTTTGTAATAATGTGATGGCACATCGCATTTCATATTTTCCTAATGTCTTGGTACTGTTAAATTTGGTATCACGTGGATGAATAATCATATGCAAATGATATGCAGATGAGGATATGCATATTTAAACTAGGCATTGTAATCTCCATATATGGTTATTTCGGGAGGAGAGATCACGTGCTCACAATCTTCCGCTGACTGGGATTTATAAAGTGAATTCTGCGCAGGTTCTGGCTGTACGCCGCGGTTTCATAAATCTGAAAACTTTTTGTGCGTACGCAAATTCTGCCTTATGTGCGTACGCACACTTTAAAGGATGAAATCTACGCAAAGTTTTATACATGAGGCCCCTGGTTTTTGGGTCATATGACCCCACATTGAAATGAATGGGAAATGTGAAAAGCAAACAAATATATTTTCTTCATGTGTCAAAAATAAAATAAAAAATAAAAATCCAGCATAAATCTGAAAATTTTTACACAGAAATGAAGGCCTAGTACCAGAGCATAAATGCAATCATAAAATGTATCATAAAAAAATAATTAGGGCTGTGCAAAAATCATTGGCCATTAATCGCATCCAAATGAAAAGTCTGTGTTTACATAATATATTTGTGTGTGCTGTATATAATTATTTTGTATATATAAATACACACACATGCATGAATATATTGAAGAAAATGTGTTATTCATATATAAAATATTTATATAATATAGATTATATATATATATACATATACAGAATTTAAGCACAAATAATTCTTAAATATATACATGCATGCATAGGTATTTATATATACAAAATAATTATATACAGCACGCACAAATATATTATGTAAGCACAGACTTTTATTTGGATGCGATTAATCGCAATTAACTTTTGCACAGCCCTAAAAATAATATTTCATATGCAAGCTAATGGTGTAGTTGAGAAATTGTGTGGTATTTGGATACAAAAGAACTTTATATCTCCAAAAACACAGCATTAATGAATATACTAAAGAAGTAAACAAAAAAATGATATATTATTTATATGATTAAAAATGTATATTTTTTGTACAATTAGGTCAAGAGCTGTTGTTCCAACAATGCAACTTTGCGAGACTGTTTGCGAATTGTCGTCAGAACTATGTTTTCGGGAAACACAGACTCATTGAACCATGATGAAAATGAGGGAATTTGCGACCATAGCTGACTTTTGGAGAAACGCCCTCCCAGACCAGCACCCTGATAAATCATTTAATTTTTAAAAGCAGTTGCATGTCACACAATTTAATATCACACAATATAATTAATAATTTATAAATGTCTTTATATTTTAGGAGTATGTTTTTCCCTTGCAATTTTGGGGTTACCATATTGTATTACTAAATACCAGATACATATGTGGCCTAAATTTAATCTTCTTTAGTTCAAATGAGATGTTTTGGGTTTATTTTTTTAGGATTTTATTTATTTATCTCAATAAAACTGTTCCTAGTAGCCCACCCTTATATGTTGAGAAATTCATGACAGTGTTTTTTACTATATCAAATGCCTGTCAACTTTTGTGCACTGTCCATTTATCAGGAAGCTAATGACCTAAATTCTGATTAATATTGATGAGGGAACTGTGTCCTGCTCTCGCTGTGATTACGTTGACGTCCCAGACACCCCAAAAACAGCTGCTCAAAGTTTCAAGAGTCGGTAAGAACATTTAACCAGTAAAGTCAGCCTTGCTAAATCTAAGAGTCTTTATATTGGATTGATCAAAATATACAATATATTGATAATCTCACATTATCAGACCCAGCTGGTGAGACCAGTCCCGTTATGTATTTGCCAGGTTTGTAATTGTTTTGCTGGGTCTTCATGCAGAAGGAAAGGTCTTCAGTTACACTATGACCTAGAAGTGGTTCATCAGAGCACCTGTGGAAATCTTAATGAGTTTCGGATGCAGAGAAGACGTTGGCAAGACAAACTCAATTTGGAAATCCAAAACATCACCCTGGAGCTCATTGTTAACATGTTTAGGTCAGTGAACTGAACTGAATTTGGGCTAAGTGAATTTGACTCTTCTTCACACTATATTTCTAATTGAATGAATGCTTCTTTTCCAGAGATATCAGTGATTACCTAAGTTACGACACACAGAGTTTTTAACACTGATGAGTTTCTCTAAGACAAGGGAGGCAGAGGACCAACCATTTTATAAAAAAGTAACTTTCCAGTTAATATATATCTGGTCTTCAACCTTCAGATATAGAACCAAACCGTACAACTGATGGATTTTTCTTCATTACAGGTCTTGGAAACACACATTTTCCACTCCTTCTCGAAAGAACGTTTAAATGGAAAGATGGATACATTTACCCGAATGGAGGTAATTTCAGGAGAGATGACCAAAAGTAAGTTGAAGCTGTGTTGTCTTTTCTATACACATTCCCTCACTTAAAATTTCTCAAAGAAAAATTCTGCATCTGAATCTTTTAAATAAAAAATTGATTAGATTTTTTTTTCACCTTAATCGAACAAAGTCAGGCTATCTGTGATCTCTCCAAAAATATATAACGTTCTATTCATGTAAAAATGTATCAAAGTTTTCACTTAAATATAAGGCAACAGAACTGTCTTCAACAATGATAATAAGTAGGGCTGTCAAACGATTAATCGGATCTGAAATAAAAGTTTGTGTTTACATAATACGTGTGGGTGCACTGTGTATAATTATTTTATTTATATAAATACACACACATGCATGTATATATTTAAGAAATATTTTTATGTACATACTGTATATAGATTTATATATCATTTATAAATAAATTTTTTATATATAAATAATATTTGTTTCTTAAATATTTATGCTTATTCATGTATTATTGTATATGTATATAATTACTATAAATTATAATTATTATTTATAATATTTAGAAATAGGATTTCTCCAAAATATTAACAATGTTTTTCATTGAAATATAATGTATTATTCATTTCTTCAGTAGATGGAAAAGACCCTCAAAGGAAAAGGATCTGACTCAACTGACTAAACTTCTAAGCCCAAGTCAAGCTAACCTGGACGTTGAGAAAAAGCTGAGTCGCCTCAGAGAGAAGTCTCCAAATAAAATCATTCCTGAAATGCGTAAGAGAACTGCAGTAGTGTTATTCATCTGCATGACTCAGTTTTGTAGTAAAAAATAGCATTCAAATAATCATAATATTTTTATGTTACTGATCATTCTTGCAAATCCCTTTTCCCAAAAGCTCTGAATACTCAGCCAGACCAGTCAAGATCTTCCAGCTCCCAGATTTTCCTCCTCTCTTTACCCACCCCAACGTGCACCATTACTTCGGAGATCTCATTCACCAGTTGAACAGAGCCATCTCAGCTACCCCACCTGATGATTCCTCCCTGCTAGCCAGATACTTTTACCTCCGCGGCCTCATCAACATGCTGAACTCTAAGCGCTTGGATGCCCTCAGTGACTTTCAGAACCTTTACAAAACAGATATTGCGATTTTTCCAGGAGAGCTGGTTAAGATGTTGGTTGACTCTCTGCAAGTAGAGGAAAGAGTCCAGGCACAGAGCAGACCTGAGCTCAAACGGCTCATCTGTAAGGTAAAGAACGGCGAAAAGACCAAACATATGGAATCAGACTATCATGTGAAGAAGTTCAAGCTGCCTAAGGCCAGCATGGAGCTGGAGGAGTTTGTGAAATGTACTCAGGAATCGGGTATAGTCTGGGACGTGGCCACCGCACAGAGATTATTTGAAGCTCTCACTGTTGGTAAGTCTGAGATGCAGTGTGTCACTAGCTTTATCCAAAGATGTGAAGTTAACTTTAGTGCAAAATTGAAATACTGCATAAAGCATTCGCAAAGAAAGGCAAGTTTCCATTCAATGTGTTCAAGAGAACAAACTCGTTCCCAATTAGCAAAATGATGTCCAAAAGACGTCTTTTCAACGTTTTGTCACAAAAGTCGGACGCTGAAAAGACGTACACTGAGGAGCCAGAATGAACATTTTTATGACGTCTTTTTTAATGTGTTCTGCACGTCTGATTTGGACGTTCATCGAAAATTCGTGCAAGTTTAAAAACCAGTTCAAATGTGGCCATTGTGGACATGTTTTCAACATCGTTTATGGTCTCATTTAGACAATCTATACTGTTTCTGGAACAAATAAACACTCAGGATACATTAAATTAAAACTCTGAGGTTAAGATGTTGATATTTGTTTAATTTTAAGTCACCATTGTGGTGATCAGTGTTTGCTTTAGTTGGGCTCATGGTCCCAGTTCTTCTTACTTTAGCTTTTCCTTGGCTGTTGCAACTGTTTATTTGTAAAATACAATGGCTATGGCAGAGAAAGCCAAGAAAGAGAAAGGTCAGCTGTCATCCTTGTTGATGATGACAAAATTAAAGCAAACTTTAAATGTTTTCTTTAGACTTTTGTCTTTATTCCTGGCTTTCACCATAGCCTTGCTACAGCAACAAAAATACTATAATCACAATAACACTCTTTCCACTTAATCAGATCTGTTAGACGGGCCAGTTACATTTAGACCTTATGGTTGTCATATCATTTTCAGGTATTAACAGGCACAATACCATATTTATAATCATTCAACAATGTATTTGCATTTCCGTTATATTTTTACATTTGCATTAGATATTCAGTATTAGTCACATGTAAGCGTATTTGCATTTCCATTACATTTTTACATTTGCTTTACATATTCAGTATTAGTCACAGTAAGCATATTTGTATTACCATTATATTTTTACATTTGCATTACATATTCAGTATCAATCACATTAACTGTATTCTATGATTTTTGTGTTCTTTTTTTGCAAAAAATTTTTTTGCAAAAAAGATCAGCAAATTGTCAGCACTCTAGAGTGAATAAGAAGATGCTTAATTGCTTTTTACCTCACATCTTTGAAAGACAGATGCAATGATTAATACATCCATGGCCAGAATATAATTTTAAAATATGACATGATTTTAAAAGTGACTTATAACACTGGATATGCAATACACTTTAATTTAGTGCTAATGATATTATTAAGCCTATATGGAGAGAGAGATGTTTATACGTCACAATATGTGACAATATGTCAGCCATCCTGTGATAATGAAAATATGACTTAGCCTAGACTACTTGTTCTGAGAGGTTGATGTCAGTGAAAGCAGTCAAGTTGTCATTGTTTGTGTCAAACAAGTTGTGACATTTGTTGTAACCTTAAAACAGGAGATCATAAGTATGTGCTCAGAAGCTTCAGTGGTTTCCTCTGTGTGTTAAAACTTTCGGAAGATGTTGCAGCAGAATCACCTGAAAAATTCCAGGATATCCTATTTTTTTATTGGTTGTTGTGTTAAATCTTACCCAGATACAATAGTGCTATTTTCTGATTGGCTATTGTGTAGCCCCTTTCTTTTTTTATTGATTGGCTGATAAGTGAGAGTGGCGTGGCCAGAGAAATTTTGGGCGCTGCAGTATTTTTTCCTTGTGAGAAATACAATGTGTGGCGGGAGTGTGTGACAAAAGACAGAGATGAGTGACTGACATTTGAGAAGCCCTGTAGTTTTGTAAAAATAATTCCCAGCTTGTTGTCACAGTTTAAATATATTTAGAATTTTCTTTTAAAATAAAAATGTTTGTTCTGATCTAGTTTCTTCCTGTGCTTTCTCAGGTGGGCAGAAGCAGATTTGATCCAGAGATGTTCAGAGAGTTTTACACCCTCTGGCAAGAGACTGAGGCAGTAGCACAGAAGATTCTCTTGCCTGACGAGGTCCTGGAACAACTGGAAAACAACGAGTGTGTGTACAAGCTGTCCAGCTCTGTAAAGACCAGTTATGGTGTTGGCAAAATTGCCATGACGCACAAGAGGCTCTTTCTGTTGACCACTGGCCCACCTGGATATGTTGAGATCACTAGGTTTAAGGACATTGAGGTTTGTTGGTGTTCATACCTGTGATATTTAATTCAAACCGGTTAGTGTTTGAGGTAACCGTATGAATCTTGTGAACCCAGGAGGTGAAGAACTCCACTGTTCTGCTTTTAAGGAACCCATCTCTAAAGATCAGGACCAGCCTGAGGAAAGATATATTCGAGGCTAATTTAAAATCTGAGAGTGAACTGTGGAACTTGATGATCAAGGAGATGTGGGCTGGCAGAATGATGACAGACAACCATAAGGTAAAGTTCACATGTGCTGTGAAATATCTAAGATTGAGAAGATATTATAGAAAATGTGAAATCTACATTAACCTTTTTTTACCCTTTCTTACCAACTTAATAGCAGTGTTAAATATACATACAAAGGTTTCAAAGTTTTGGAGCGGTAGAAATGTTCTGTCTTTGATAGAAGTCTCTTACGCTGATAAAATGCACAGTATAAACAGTAAATATTGTGAAATTTTACTACAATTACTAAAATATTAATTATTACTTAAAAAACATAACTAATACCAAAATGTAAATGGTATGTATACTATTCATTTAAAAGTGCATAAGGTATTAGATATCGTGTAAGAGTCATAAAGTCATGTTAATCTTTGTAAGAATATATATATATATATATAATTTCTACAGCATAGAAAGATAAAGATATCTGTATATATATATATATATATATATCACACATATATACACACATATATACATGTATATACATATATGTATATGTATATATATATATATATATATATACACACATATATACATATATACATATATGTATATGTATATATATATATATATATATATATATATATATATATATATATGTGTATATATATATATATATATATATATATAATATATGTGTGTGTATATATAATATATATATATATAATATGTGTGTATATATATATGTATATATATATATATATGTATATATATATATATATATATATATATATATATATATATATATATATATGTGTGTGTGTGTGTGTATATATATATATATATAAATATATATATTTTGTATATATATATATATATATATATATATATATATATATGTGTGTGTTTATATATATGTATATATATATATATATGTATATATATATATATATATATATATATATATATATATATATATATATATGTGAAGAGTTCAGAGCTAAAAGCCTCTAAGTGCCATTTGAAATGTTCTTTAAATGACCATTTTTATCAAGCTTGTATATTTAAGTTCAGTAATTTCACTTAAATGGCAATGAAGATTACCTATTAATTGTCATTTAAGTGAAATTACTGAACTTAAATATACAAGCTTGATAAAAATTGTCATTTTAGAAGACAATTTCAAATGGAATTTAGAGGCTTTTGCATCTGAACTCTTCTTATCTTTTCTTTCTTTCCTGTAGAAAATAGAAAACAATTACAGTCTTTGCAGTCATTCCATAATTGTAATGGTAACGAAAAGGTGTGTTTAGGGATGATTTATAGCTGTCAAAATAATTAAAATTTCAAAATAAATTTGACAATCGTCTTTGCTACACCCTACTAGTTTATTTCCATTTCCAACCATTTAGATCGGTAAACATGCCCACCCAAGCGTCCTGCACTGGGTGTTTTAAAACACAGATGCACAATTTAAAGTACTTTATTTTGTGATCATTGATCTCTTCTGTTATCAGGACCCCCAGTATATACAGCAGGCACTGACCAACGTCCTGCTTATGGATGCAGTGGTGCGCTGTTTACAGACACAGAAGGCCATTGATGCTGCCTCCAAACTGGCCTATTTTGAAAAGCTACGACAAGAAGGTGCAGTTCTATCTATAATGTGTTTGATTCTCTACCTAAGAACATCTGTAACACTATAGTCATGTGCCGCAACAAGTAAAGTCATAACATAATGATACCTTTGCAAATCATTAACTATTGATTAATTAAGGCAGACAACTGGAAGCTAAAGTGCATAGCGTTGACTAATTTTGGTAATTAACATTCATTTACAATAGCAGTTAATAAAATATATTATTAAGGAAGGAATTAATACATGATGACGCGTTTAATTAATAGCAATTCATGTATTACTTAATCTATTAATCATATAGACTTGATTAGTTGCTGATGCAGTAATCATTAATGAATGGTTTAGTTATTCATGAGTCATACATTAACTCATGATTATCTGTGCATTAGTTAAGGATGAATTAATGCTTATTAGTGCACCCGTATTGTAAAGTGTTATAAGAACATCTATATGATGAAGACAGGACAGCTTTATTAAAGTCTTTTGTCTTCATTCCCACAGTCCCCATGATCATCCCCAGACCCACCGCAGAGACTCTGAAACACAAGATCAATCCATCCCAGAACATGATGAAGCCTCAGTCTGTCAATGTCTTGCTATACACTCCAGGTATGCATGCATGAAATAGTGACTCTCATCTAGCCTGTTCCATGACATCTCGCCATAATTTTATATATATATTCTTTCAGAATAAATATTTGTCATGGATGCACCAAATGATATATAATTATATAGTCAAGGAAAGCAGCAATTCCTGGTAGATCTTAAGCAGAATAGCACTACATTTGTTTATATATGTAGCCTATGTATGACATGTACATCCTATATATATATATATATACATACATACATACATATACACTACTGGTCAAAAAGTTTAAGATCGGTAAGATTTTTTATGTTTTTAAAAGAAGTCTCTTCTGCTCACCAAGGCTGCAATTTTTTGAAAAAAAAATACACAAAAAACACAGTAATATTGTGAAATATTATGACAATTTAAAATGACTTTTTTATGTTAATATATATTAAAATGTAATTTATTCCTCTGAAAAAAGCTGAATTTTCAGCATCATTACTCCAGTCTTCAGTGTCACATAATCCTTCACAAATCACTCTAATATGATGATTTTATGCTCCAAAAACATGTATGATTATTATCCATGTTGAAAACAGTTTTTTACATTTTTATTTCAGGATTCTTTGATGAATAGAAAGTTCAAAAGAACAACTTTTATCTGAAATGGAAAGCTTTTGTTACATTAAACACTACCCTTTAAAACGTTTGGGGTCAGTAAGAATTTGTATTTTATTTTGGGGGGAAATAAATAAGAAATCAATACTTCTATTCATCAAGGATGAGTTACATTGACCAAAAGTTACAGTAAAGACATGTATAATGTTAGAAAAGATTCTAATTAAATGGATGCTGTTTTTTGCACTTTCTATTCATCAAAGAATCTTGAAAAAATTATAAAAAACTGTTTTCAACATGGATAATAATCATAAATGTTTTTGGAAGCATAAAATCATCATATTTGAGTGATTTGTGAAGGATCATGTGACACTGAAGACTGGAGTAATGATGCTGAAAATTCAGCTTTTTTTCAGAGGAATAAATTACATTTTAATATATATTAACATAAAAAAGTAATTTTAAATTGTCATAATATTTCACAATATTACTGTGTTTTTGTGTATTTTTATAAAAAAAATTGCAGCCTTGGTGAGCAGAAGAAACTTCTTTTTAAAAACATAAAAAATCGTATCCAATCTTAAACTTTTGACCAGTAGTGTGTGTGTATATACACACACAAACACACACACCTTCCACAGATTTAACAGTAATTTAACAATAACACTTCCCAAACAGTCACATAACATATCAAGTTACTGAAACAAAATATGTGCTACACATTCTCATTTAAGTGTTTACCAAAATCTGAATCCCGAGCAATACACACACATACATATATACAGTAATAGACAGATTTTGGTTAACACCTTAATGAGAATGTGTAGCACGTATTTTGTTTCAGTAATTTGATATGTTATGTGACTGTTTGTGGAAGGTTTAATCTTAAATGACTTTTTTTTAACTCCTTCCAGGCCAGTCAAGTTTCTGCGCCAGTGGTGTGGATGGAAACCCTAAGCTCTGGTGTGCTCTCAGCTGTGGGAAAGTGGTTGTGTTCAATGCTGTGAGTTGGTCCCTAATGCAAAACTGCATTCATTTTAGGAGTATTCCCAACTGGTAAGATGGTGTTAATCAATTTTGATTTAATATCTTAAAGAGTAATTGATGGCAATATCAAATGTTTCTTGATAAAAACTTCCTGCAGTCATTGAAAATGTGTTTTCCTATATTGGGATCTTCAGGTAACAGATTGGGTTTTTACATGTTAAAAGTTTATTAGTTACAGTGCTTTCTGAGACTTTTTTCTTACTGCCACAGTAAAATCTATACGATGCCACCTTGTGGATTGGAAAATTGCGGCAGCTTTGTATTACATTGTCTTGAACTCCTGGCTGTAGCCATAGACATAAAGGCTGTAGCTTATGGATCTGTAGAAGAGTGAAGAAAATTTCAATCTCATAGTAGTCTTTTTTTGTGCCCAGAACTGCATGATGGGATTGGACCAGGAGCAGGTGTGGATTGGTTCTCAGGACTCTGTGATTTACATAATCAATGCTCAAAGTATGTTGTGTCATAAACAGCTGACGGAGCACCAGTGGAGAGGTCACAGACTTCGCCCTGGAGAAACTGAGCCCTGAGAACAAATTAAAGTGAGTATTGGATGTAACCTCATTCATTGGGTCCGTTATAATAATATTTAATAATAATATCATTTTATATAATGATGTCATTGTAATATCATTATACTAATAATTAATGATATATGCACATATATAAACCATGTGTGGTGTTATTAATTTATTATCTGCAGATATCATTTGTATAATAAACAAAATGTATTATAATACAATTTATATACATGCATACATATATTTTATTGTAATACATTTTAGTTTATTATCTATAGATATGTAGATTATTAATAAACAAATAAATATATAGAAATACAATACATATAAATCAATTCTGAGTAATATATGCATTTTAATGATACTGTTTATTTTAATTTATTAAAATACATTTTGTTAATGCATAGTTATAATTAATCAATTAACCATGAATACACACACACACATTACAATATATTAATTAATGCATTTTAATTATATCTAATATAATTATTATTATCATTTATTATATTTCATTTAGCTTTAAAATAGATAGACAGACAGACAGACAGATATACAGACAATAGACAGACCAGCAGCAGGCGGCAGCATTGTTTGTGATATTTTCTTTATATTTGATAACTGTGGTTGAGAATAAAAATGGCTCTATAAATATATGTAATTTTTTATGTGTTCTCCAAGCCAAGCACAGGTGTATCTTGTAGTGTAGATGGCACTGTGATTGTTTGGGACGTCCCATCTCTGAAGGTGAAGAAGCAGTTTCATCTGTCCTGTGACAGACTGCAGTCCATTCAAGTTTACAATGACGCCTTATGGTGTGGTAAGTTTGTCATCAGCCTAGTGTCCAACATGTCCAACACTGTTGTTTGCTAGAAGCTGCAATAATCACTGTAAAGTATTTACATATTATATTTTACAAAAGCATTTAGATGGCCATGAAATAAACCTGGACAGTTTTTTCAGAGGTTATCTGGCAACAGATAGCTTGACTTTAATGAGGTTAATCTGAACATATACCGTATTTAATTTCAATTTGGCTTTTAATTTATTGTTTGTGAAGGTGCCAGAGTACTGTGTAATGAAGCTATAGACCGAATGGAGTCTCTGCTTTGTAAGATTTCCCTCCCAGACAATATGAAAACCACTGCCAGTGCCTTCAGCAGAGTCGCACTGCTTATGGAGGTATGTGTCAATCACAGAATCAGCTTTATCCAAATATGATGATCGATCCTTCCTGAAAGTAAAATGCAGATATTTATTTTTATGTATAATACTTTTATGCTGTTAAAATGCATATATCTATATATATATATATATATATATATATATATATATATATATATATATATATATATATATATACTAGTTATATTTGTGTGTAGCTTCCACAGATAAAGCTATTTCATGCTTTTGCACTAACAGACCATCGAGAGGTCAGCCATGCCACTAAATGCTGTAAATGGCATACAATTAGAATGTGCTTGGATGTAGACCAATGTTCTTAAGCTCTTGTTTTGTTTTTTTAGAGACGACAGATCTGGACAAGTTTTACAGATTCAGCAGAGCTTATCATATGGGACTCCACTGACCCCATCAATATCTCACCCAAACAGGGTCACACTCCCCAATTGCAGTGAGGTCACCTGTATGATCAGAGTAAAGAAGCAGGTACTCAGTCTGAAGGTGTAGATGGTACCTTTTTCATGACTTTTCCATGCTCATACTCAGAGAGATTAATAATGAAGAGATTAATTATTCTATGATGAAGTTAAAATTAATTGAATTAAATATGATAATATATTTACACATGGCACAACTTGGTCAAAAGTTTGGAGTCAGTAAGATTTTGTTTTTGAAAAAATTATACAAAAATGTATTTTAAATACTTTTATTTCATTCAAAGTATACTACAATCATACTTCTGGGTAACTAAAGTGCATTAAGTACAAAATTTGTTGTTCAAATTTATCAATTTAGTATACTAAAAGTACAATTGTAGGATATTTATATTAAGTACATAAATATATAAATGTATGGGTAGTAATACGTAGCATAAAATAAATGTATTTCAACTACATTTTGGTACATATATTTTTCACTAGGGAAGTGAAGAATCCTCACAATTTCCCAAAAATATCAAATTACCTTATTTGAATATGTTCCTTGAGGATCACTGATAATGTTAATAAAGTTTTTTCACAATATATGCATATATATGTATATATATATATATATATATATATAATGTGTGCCGAGAGGGTTTTGACAACATTATCCATACAAAACCTTAATTTACAGACAAGGCATTTTGAAATATTATACTTTACATAAAAGAGCTGGGACATGTCAAAGTGAACGCACTTCCATTTGTCCATTTGTCCTGTTGTCGACACGACTCAAATGTTTGGAGCATGTCAGAAACTGAATGCACATCTGTATACAGTATCCAGTGTAGACATTGTCTGTCATTATAATGGGTTCTATAACACTCACATCCAGTGTGTAGGCAAATGTCAGCTGTTAAAGTGGCGTGGCCTATGGTGTGTTGATGCATTAATCAATGTCTTGCTCTGGCGGCAGGTATTTGCAAATGTATTTGCCTGTGTGACGTCACAGATCCCTGCAATATCAAAACAAGAAGTTTTTGAAGCTAATATTCAGCAGAACGTTTTAAGCTATGAAACTTGTAGGATGTTTTAACGGTACAAAAACCTCTATATGTCTAAAGATCAAGGCACATTTTCTTGAGAGATGATTAATTTTGATTATTTCCAACATTAATAATGCTAAAGACATTAGTGTTAAGGACACAGTGATAGGTGTTATAATATTCCACAATATCACTTTTTTTAAATTTGATCAAATAAATGCTGCCGTGGTGATGCATAAGAGACTTAGTTTCTTAAATTTTAAAAACATTAAAACAAATCTTACTGACCCCACAAAAAGTTAGTCTTTTTGTGTGTTTGGTGAGTATATCCCAATGCAATATGAGCATTATAGCACA
The DNA here is from genome assembly GCA_030378365.1 of Hybognathus amarus. Lineage (NCBI taxonomy): Eukaryota > Metazoa > Chordata > Actinopteri > Cypriniformes > Leuciscidae > Hybognathus > Hybognathus amarus. The sequence continues at coordinate 43,765 of JAQIUQ010001510.1, forward strand.
TTGGATGTGGATCTTTCTCCTCTTTCTAGGTCTGGGTTGGTTGTAGTGGTGGGTCAAGCCTCAGCAAGGTTGTGGGAAAGATCTTTGTGTTGGACTCTGAGAGCCTGGAAGTTGTGAAGGAGCTTGAGGCCCATGAAGACATTGTTCAAACACTGTTCTCAGCAGAGGACCGATACATACTCAGCGGCTCTGCAAAACATGATGGTAAAATCGCTATCTGGAGAGTAGATTAAACAAGCTGAAAAGGTCTTTGCTTCACTTTCAGAGGTCATGCATCAGGTTTTGTGACATGTAATAGTTCCTCAGCTGTCTGCACATAGGGGAAGAATATTTCCGTGGCACCCTGCTTTTAATTTTCTTAAATTTGATTATTGGAAGATAAAGCAGAAGAAAGGGAGATTTATTTGTATTTATTTTATTTCTTTATTCAAAAACTGTACACTGTATGCAAAAATGTTCTATTCAAAATTCACATTCTCTCTAACTATGTTCAGTTGATTGAATTACACACACTGTTGCCCTTTTAAAGTGTCATGTAACCCTGTCAACATGTGGTGAGTAGAGCAGCTACTGGTTTTAATTGGAGTTAGACAGTCACCACAGTATATAGGAGACTCAACCAACTACTACAGTGCTACTGTATTTTTATACAAATAGTCCTAAATCTATTTCTCATCTTGCAGATATAAGGAATAAGCAAAGTCTTTGGAGCTTGTAGTTGTAAAATATAAATAGTAGTTTAATATACCTTTCTGAATTCATTTGAAAGCTTTCATTCCTTTTAAAAGCTGTTCTTATTTAAAAAGAGCTGTATATAGAATCGGGCGAGGTTTGTGCAGTTGCATGTACTCAATTTCCTGTAAAGCCTTGGATCAAAGGGAATTGAGGTCCAAACACCAGCACTGCCATGGACTGAAGCCATAAATAAGTAGATTGCGTAACAGTGTGTGTGTGTGTGTGTATGTGTGTGTATATATATATATATATATATATATATACACACTGTATATATATGTTTATATATATATATATATATATATATATATATATATATATATATATATATATATATATATATAAACATAATTCTCATTATTACATGCAAAAAATAATTGTGTGGGGAATGGAATTTATTGTAATGAAAATAATTTGCCAATGCATAACATAATGTTATAAAAATATTAATGACTATATATTTAATAAAAATAGGCTTTATTTTCTTATACAGTAAATTATAATTTCTTACAACACATGAGAATATATATCAAGCCCCAGCTTATATCTCTGAACTACTGAAGCTGCACGCTCCTCTCAGGTCATTAAGGTCTGCTGACCAGCTGCTCTTTGTTGTCTCTAGAACACGGCTTAAAAATAGTGGAGATCAAGCGTTTTCAATCGTGGCCCCAAGGCTGTGGAATGATTTGCCTCAGCAAGTCAGATTGGCCCCCAGCCTTCACATTTATAAATCACAACTTAAAACTCAGTTTTATTCTATTGCCTTTAAACCATGCCTGAGATGTATTCTGCATTTTTTTTAGTTAGTCCCTTGTTTTAAATGTTTGTTTTTGTGTTTATAATTTGTCTGAAATCTGGTCAATGTCCAGTATCCAGTTATTTGGTCAACCTGGTTGCAATGTGCTTTACAAATAAAGTTGGAATGGATTTTTATGCTATTTTAAAGTTTCCTAATGTTGTTTCGGAGTCTCCTACAACAGGTTTACATGCATCAAAGGTAAAAAAAAAACTGTTTAATTTGATCATAATATTGCACATCGCCACATTTTCAATGACTTCTTAACCCTCTGGGGTTCTTTGTTTAACAGTCACTCTCAGGACAGTCACACTCAGGAAAATATATATATATATGATTTTCTTTTTTTAAATATAATCCCGCCCTTTCGGGTCAATTTTGACCCGAAGGGCGGGATTCATATTTAAAAAAGAAAATCATATATACATATTTTTTTTAACTTGTTTTATATAATATTTTTTCTTTTCTTTTTTGGTGTTTAAAGAACATTTAAAAAAAAAATTATAATTAGTATTAATGCAATAAATATGACCAAATTTTCCCCCATTGAATATAATAGAAAAATATGTTTTTTTTTGTTTGGTTTTTTTTTTTTTAAAGCTGTATTTCATTTTGGAGTCTAAGCCTATGCCTCATAAAAGCAATTTTTGAAATTAGATGGATGCCATCTCGTGGACAAAATGAGCTTTTTAAAAATACAAAACATGTATAATCTGATTTTGTTTTGAGTTTTTGTGTATAAAGGTGTGTTTGTGTGTGTGTGGATGTGTCTGTTTTGCACTCTTGATGTTTTATAGATTTCACCCCTTCACTGTTGTGTGCTTTTTTTCAAGATCGTCTGCTGATTTGTAGATTGTACGCACACAAAAACTCAGTATTTTCACATTTTTGCCAATTTCCCATTCATTTCCTATGCGGGTCATTTTTGACCCCGAAGGTCCTGAGTGTGACTATTTTTTTACGACCACTTAGACTTTTCAAATCCTGTCCCCAATTTTTTGGGGTGTTCATATACCAAGTACCAAGTTTCGGACCATTCCGATGAAGCTACGATTTTTTAAAAAAAATTTAAAACGCTTTGGGTCATTATAGACCGAAGAACTCCTAGAGGGTTAAACGACTCGCGTTAGATGAATAAATCTCTCTAAATTCCTCCTTTCCGCAAGCTACTCTGCTCTGATTGGCCAGACAGCTCAGTCTGTTGTGATTGTGTTTAACTCGTGTACAGCACGTGCGTCACTCTGCTTGCCCTAGCTCTATAGTCCTGAGCATAGACTATTAAAAAAATAGGTCCTGAGGCTTCATATACCATAAACTAAACAAAGTAACGAAATCTAATGCTGTTGATTTTACCATATAAATCCAAGCACAAGTCCAATAACGGAACCTCTATGAATGAAACATGGGAAGAACTAGTTATTCAACCCAAAACCTCGTTACGACTCCAGAGTAACGTTTTTAGTGATAATGCTACACTAGGCCTACTCAGTTTAAAGGTACATTATTGACACATTAACGCGCTGGTGCGCTTTCAGATTTAAAACTGCAGGATGTTTTCATTCACTTGGAGCTATGTTACACACTACATGAAAAGTCATTTTCATAAATCCATAATAGGCACACTTTAAATAAGTATGATTTAATAAACAAAAAGTGGAGCCATTCTCAATCAGCCCTCTTGCTCTGGAGGTGTTTGCAGAAAGGGCCCTTGGCTGTTTTTTGCGCCCATCCAGAGACCAGTGATTGGCTGATGTGTAACACTCTGACCCTGAGGTCAGCCATCTAACTGTCAGACGTCACTGGAAGGAATTTTGGGGATGTGTCTGGAAGACAAAGCCAGCACACATCTATCCTGTCCCTAAGTCCCTGGATTGTGTGTGTGTAGGCGTGCTGCACATCAGTGCTTTCAGAGCTGGTGTGCGCAGCATATGAATGAATTTGTATAATTAAGAAGAAAAATAACAGACTGTTGATTCATAGAAATTATTAGTTTTGATGTCAAAGAAATATTTTGTGAGCACATTCTTCGTTTAAGTTGACAGGTGCATATCAGGTGGATGGTAGGCTATTTTTTCCCTTGTTGGTGGCATTTCCAAATGAATCACAATCAATACCAACTTCAGTATTTTTTTAATACAGGCTAGTCTGCTGTACCGGTAGCCTATAGATTATTATTTTTCCATCAGAAAAGAATCATCAGCTAGATAATATTTTTGGTCTCAGCTCTCGGGTTGAGTCAGCCATATTGGAGCGAGCGATTCAGAACTGCAGCAGACAAGTTGGGAAGCCCGATTCATTTACTGTATCGGTTCTTTCGTTTCAGCGAACCGATTCACTGATTCATTTGAGTCATCGTGGACTTAGTTAAAAATTGCTGCATAAAAAAATTATACATTTTCGATTAAGTTTATACAAATGTAGGTTAGCCTACTGTTAAAATGCATTTGATGCGTACACTTCAATTGAGACAAAGATTTCTTTCCTTTTGTTTTTCTTTCTTTTTTTTCGGATATTCCTACCTGTCACACATTTAACGTTAGTTATAGTTATTATTTATGTCACTCCAATACATTTGCATTTTTAATGTTCTTCCTTTCAGGTCATTGATTTGCAAATGCTTCGCATTCTTTAGTCAGTTCTAAAGAATTAATAAAAAGTGTCGGTTCAGCATAATGATTCATTCGCGCAATCGGTCATCACTGGCAGCAGCGCGAGTCAGTGAGAGCAGAAGAAGAGGAGGATTCCGGGCTTCAGATCCACTACAGACCCCACGGAGCCTGGACGGACCCAAAAAACAGCGTTAACACGGGATACAAACATAAGCCAAAAATTACAGGGTGATATCAAAAAAGGCGCGTTTTTGGAGACATTCGATGAAAAGAATATGGTAAATATTGTTCCCTTGTTAAGAATGCACGTTTTATATTTGCTATAATAATTGTAATAAAGTGTGTTAGCCTGGTAGCATAGCGTGAGGGGCTCGTATCTGCACTTGGACGTGAAGAGTGGGCTTTCCTGGGCCAATTTGACATGTTGTGTTGAATTAGATTGTGAATGCGAGGCGTGTTATTGCATTGTAGTGTGCTTAAGATTCCCGTATCATTATGAAATTTCTGATTAAAGTCAGCTAAGCTCGGTTTTGCAGGACTGAACGCTCCTTGCAATGCGAAAGAGACCATACCCAGAAATGTTAAGCCACTCACAATGTTTTATTCCTCAACGAAAATGCGTCGTGTCAAAATTAACACCAATCTGCATGTTTAATAACCCGGTGTAAATATGTCTTGATCGCTGTTGGTTTGTCATCTTTAGTTAACTGTGTTGTGTTAGGGGCTGTGTATTGTTGTCAGACTGTTTCCGTTCACATGGTGAACTGAAAACAATAACAAGACGCAAGCAGTTTTGTGTGCAGGCAAGCTTATTTGCCATGATACTTTCTACCAATATTATCAAGCATTTTCACTTAATGAAGTTCCGATAATAGTATTTCAGATATTTGTTAGGTAGACTATGTAGCCCAATACCTCAGATAGCCTTTATGGTTTGATATTCTGGAGGGTTGAACTGAAATTCAATTTGAAATATTATTTTATAAATGGAAGATAAAAATTACTGAAAAAGCTACAATAAATATATTATAATATGATATCTATACACAACCATATTACATTAGTGATCTGTTTTTCAAAGTTTTATTTTTATTCTGCTTATTGTTTATGCTGATTTACAAATTCTTGAACGAATCGTTCTTTTTATTGAATCTGTTGAACCGCCTCGCACAATTTTTCTGAACGATTCGTTGACGAGTCAGACTTATATTTTTTTCTTAGGCTTATACGAAACCAAGTTGTTTTAAAATAAATTTTATCACAACGTGTGCAATCAAATTACGTAAATAACCTTGGAACAACAACAACAACTAATGATGCAGAGTGTCAACCGGTTGATTGCAAGGACCTGTTCCAGAGCCGATTCACATAAATGAGTCAGTAGTGTTTGCCCTTCACCTGCTTTTTATGGATGTTGACCAATCAGAGCATCGTTATGTGGTGGGCGGGGCTTCCATAGGCGTGTGTATGTGTGGGTATCAGGAACCTTTTCCAGGTATTCTCTAGCATTACGTCATTAGCACCGGTAAGGAGACCTGAGGAAAGAGCCTGGAAAGGTACATGGGAATAAATCATGCAGTTCTGGAGTTTTCAAGTTGTGCTAGTGCAGGTACGTGCAGTCTTTGTTATAGTGCTGACATTAATCACTGGGGCATTGTGTATAATCATTCATTATTTACAAGCTGCTCAAAAACATGAAGAGAGTTTCTAACAGGCAGCTTACGATCGGAAGCTTATGTCACATATATATAAAACCCATCCAGGCTAAGCATCTCATTTGAAAACATTGCTTTGTGTACTCGCATTTGGGCTCATCTATAAAACAAAGGGCATTTTTTATCTGCTTCAGGGTGGAGTAGGGTTACCTCAAGCCATATTTCATATTTCCAATGCAAATGTGATCGGGAAGAACTCCAGGAGGCTTGGCTTGGTGTAGAGCTGCGCTCTGAGGCTATGTTTTTGGTGGTGTATTTTCAGTAAGCCTCGAGATTCGTCCTCAAATACTAAATAAAAGAGGTGTGCCTGTGTGTACAGCCATTTTCACTGTTATTGTTTAATGTATATGATCTGCAAATGTTTTGAAGAATTGTTTAGTTTGAGTTATGGTAGTGTCAGCTTGTTGTGGTCTTTTACATGGTGGGTTAATGCTGTTTATCAGTGTAATAATTTATTAGGTTTTTAAATGTCGTTCGCCATATGCAGGTAATGTCTAATGCATTGCAACATTTGTTTAGAACAAATTCCTGTGTATTTGACAAGTCTCAACATAGCTTTGGTCTGCTGCAGGTATTGGAATGATCCACCATGCAGGCAGGCACAGCAAATGTTGCTTATACATTAAATCAGTGCTGATGTAAGTTTAGAAACCTATACTGTTGATGTTTTAAGAGTTTACATAATTTTCAGTAAACTTACAGTCAACTTGGATTAAAGATGTAAAGAGACTGTTAAAGGAACATTATGGGTTCAATACAAGTTTAACTCCGTTGACAACAGTTGTGTTGATTACCTTAAAATGACTTTGAGTCACTCCTCCCTCTTTTTTAATCACAAAATCAAGATTGAAGCACTTGCAATGGAAGTGAATGGGTTTAATATTGGCAGATTTAAAAGCAGATTATGCATTATTTGAGCTGTGAAGCTGTTTAATCAATATTTATTTATTTTTCATTCATTTTAGGTGTTGTGTCATGTCAAGTTGTACAATTGAAGATAACTTCACAGAGAAAAGCTCAGGAAGTGTTTTTTTTTACACAAAATCGCATTAACATGCATTTTATTTACATCTTGTATCTATAATACTGATTAACACATTGGCTCTTTACTTCTATTGAAAGTGCTTCACTGTTGACTATATTTTCATCTCTTTAAAAGAAAATGAGGGACAGGAAATAATTTTTTTGTGATAAATAATCAATATTATACCACAAATGCTGAGCCTAACTTACTGAACCTAGAATTTTTCTTTAAATATATTACCGTGTATATTATATTGTTTTGGAAAGAAAAAAAAAGTTTAGATTTATTATTTAAAAAAGGTATATTTCAAGTAAATGCTGTAATTTATTTTGAATATTCTAGTCATCAATTCAAATAATTATAAATAAAATATATTTATAAAAATAAATAAAATACATATTAACAATATAAATAAAATATTTCTTAAAGTGCTCCAGATATTAAGTTTTAATATTGGTTTCTGAGTAATGGCTGAAATTCTGAAAATGTCTGGCTGCTGAAATGTATCTTTGTCATCTCAGGAACAAATCAAAATATATTAGCTAAAATAGAAAAGTTATTTAAAATTGTAAAATCTCACCGACCCTAAACTTTGGAATGGTGTAGTTATTGAATACTTCCATGTATATTACTTTTGTTTATTCAGTAACTGAACTAGCTAATTAAATCATATGTTGGTTTGTCTAACATTGTAAATATAGCTATCAGCACCTGTGATTTACTCATGTGTATTGTTCAACTATTGTATCGCCTTCAATGTTTGCTAAAATCAGAATCTTTGTTCTACTGTCAGTCTTGTATCTGATATTGATCGATGAGTGTTGACTCAGTGATGGCTCGTGTAGATGACATTTTTGCCTGCATGGGTGAATATTTATGTTACCACAGGACTCTGTCCAGGGGTGCATCAGAAAAATTTGGTAAAGAAGTTGCTGAAGTGCTGCTCAACCGAGCATTGGAATTGTCATGTGTATGTTATAAAGCCAGGTCATGACGAGTAGAATGTGGATTTATTCATCTGAGCCAGGCCTCGGGTTATTTTTTTCCTCTGGGCTATTCATCAAGGAAATAATCCTGGGCTGGGCTGCTTTTAGGCCATAGTGTGACATGGTGAACACTTTTCCCCTGTTATTATTGCTATTGATTGGCTGAGGTCTGCGCTCCTAACTGTTATAGAACAGCTGAGGGTTTCCGTTCGGTTATTACAGAGTGTCAGGGATCAACGTACATATAGCAGTGATGAGACATTTCTGTCTGACTGGTATGTTTTTCATCTTGAAACTGAACTTAGGTCTTCAGCCAACAAACTTTAAATCCCGTCTGTCTAGGGTGCTTCCTGTAATATTTGACGCATTTAGTAAGTCAGTATAGGAGGCGAGTAGGCAGTCTTCTGTGGTTGTTGAAAGCAATCTGGTCGAATGTGTTTTCAACTACCTTTGGAAGTGGTCAAGCTCAAAACATTTTGGACTCCATTTACACCTATATTTTGGTGTCGTCCACTTGATGAAAACGCTTCTTAATACCAGGTATAAAGCAAACTGGTATCTCAATTCAGCCTCTGTCAGTCAGCAGCACCAACGTGATGAGTCTCTATGGCAGTGTCACAGAGCTGTGACTGCTGAGAGGAAAGATAAGAGGTTAAGAAACGGGTAAATTTGTGCGCTGTAAGCAGAGGGGGACACTGAGAAAGGTTTGGACTGATGGATGTCTTTTGTAGATGCTGTTGAGAGGGGTCAATCCTCTCCTCGCTGTCTCTCATTCTTACTCTTCCTTCTCCCCTGTGGCTTACTCTCCTTCCTATCCTCTGCCCTGCAAAACACATGTCTCTCTGTTATGTTTTGTACTTGCATTTAGGAAAAGCTGAAGGGTGGGTGTGGTCCTGGTCAAGACAACCTCCTGAACTTCCAAACTGAATGTCCGTGACTACGTTTACATACAGCCAATTTTCAGGTTATGGTTGGGTTGAGGTCTCTTTGCGTGAGCTGAGAGAGTTTCTCCTGTATACATGGAACTGCAATATCCCGATGTAAACGGCGACGCCGGTTAGCGTCTCTGACGTACGGTTAACCTTTAGACGCAATTTGCATAATTTCTGATCGCCTTTGTTTACGCTGTGAAGCTGGTAACATTACTAATCTCTCGCTCCAAAAGTATGCTATGCTGTGTCTCGCCTGGTCTCGTCATGTTTACTTCCGCTATACTGCACGCAGATTTTTGTATGCGCTGAAGTTTCTCTACTCAAAAGACCAAGATTCCTTGCGAGTAGAACATGGGGATCACTATGTGACTATTGACACAAATCACTATGGGGATATGCCGTTGTGCGTTTACATGACCAAAAAATTGGGTTAGAAAAGGGGTACCCCAGGTATAATATCCGGGCAATATTCAGGTTTTTGGCAGTGTCTACATGGCCGTTTGTGACCGGGTTATTGTTAATATCCCGGTTTTGAACGGGTTATTGGCTGCATGTAAACGCAGTCATTATGGGAAAGAAAGGTGATTTTAGCAATTTTGAGCGTGGCATGGTTGTTGGTGCCAGACGGGCCGGTCTGCGAATTTCGCAATCTACTTAGTTACTGGGATTTTCATGCTCTAACCATTTCTAGGGTTTACAAAGAATGGTGTGAAAAGGGGAAAACAGCCAGTATGCAGCAGTCCTGTGGGCGAAGACACGGACTGATTCAAGCTAAAAGACAAGCAACTTTGACTGAAATAACCACTCGTTACAACCGAGGGATGCATTTGTGAAGCCACAACACACACAACCTTGAGGCGGATGGGCTACAACAGCGGATGGGCTACAACAGACTTGTTTAAATGCCACAGCCTACCTGAGCATTGTGTCTGACCATTTCCATCCCTTTGTGGCCACCATGTACCCACCTGATGGCTACTTCCAGCAGGATAATGCACCATGTCACAAAGCTCGAATTATTTCAAATTGGTTTGTTGAACTTGACAATGAGTTCACTGTATTAAAATGTCCCCCACAGTCACCAGATCTCAACCCAATAGAGCATCTTTGGGATGTGGTGGAACGGGAGCTATCATGCCCTGGATGTACATCCCACAAATCTCCATAAACTGCAAGATGCTATCCTATCAATATGGGCCAACATTTCTAAAGAATGCTTCAGCACCTTGTTGAATCAATGCCATGTAGAATTAAGGCAGTTTTGAAGGTGAAAGGGGTCAAACACAGTATTAGTATGGTGCTCCTAATAATCCTTTAGGTGAGTGTATATTAAAATACTTGTTTGTTTAAAAAAAGAAAAATTACAAATATGATGCAAGTAAATGTAGACATTAAAAAATGAGCATGAAATAAATGAGTGTTATTATCTTTTTTTTAAGTGAGTGTAAGATGACTGCAAACACATTTAAATGTACAAATAGAGAAATTGAGCATGTGCAGTTAAATATCTAATATTTATTGATACAAAAAAAAACGATATGGCACAGATATATATTGTGCATTCCTTAAAATATTCCAATTCAACTTCCTGTTTGCAGTCGTTGGAAAACGTAGTTTGATTGAAGATTTTAACATTTCTGCTTTGCTCTGTCATGGTGAGCATAATACTTCGCTTGCTTCTAGATTTATTCTTTGTGTAAAATGCTCTGGGTGTCATAATAACTTGGCATCAGCGTTTCATAATAACAAATGACGTTCTCAGAAAACTTGTGCAAGATCATTTGGCTGTTATTCAATAAGCAATAAGGCATCATTAAGATATTGGCTGTGGTCCCTCTTTAGTCTTGCGTAGTTTTGCTTTTTTAGTATGAGTTTTGTTCTTGTCTGGAAAAACTAAATAAAACCAGCTTCTCATAGTGGCTAGAGTTTCTGGTCCAAGCTTGTCAGTTGGTGTAGATAGCTATGGCTTTTAGACAACCTTGTTCCATCAAAAAAGAAGCTGGCATATTCCAAAAATCAGTTCAAGTTAGAATGACGTTTTTCTCTCAGAAAGCACAGAATGTTTTTGTCTTGCATTTATTTACAGAGATTTATTTTCTATTCCTGTTGAAAACATTGCTGTAGCATGACAGTTTTTGGAATTGAGCACTTTCTCGGATTGGTGTGATGGATCAGTCAGGAGATTATATGAGTGATAACATCTCAGCCTCTTCTCGTGCTCTCACTCTTACAGTCTAGTCAAGCCTGGAGCTACAGCACTGTGTGTTCATTTATGACAATTTACTGATCTTCTTTGTTCTCGATGAAGGATGGCTTCAGTGTTTGTTTCTCCGAACTGTCTATTTTTCACAATTACTGTCTGCTTTGCTGCTTTTTCCCTCTAGTGCAACTTGAGCTTTAGGTTGATTGCCAGTTTGATAGCTGCCTGCATTTATGAGAAGATCTCCCTGACATTAACTCTAAAGCTGAACTAGTTCACAGAGTGAAAGTTGGTTGCTGGCAGAGAAAAACAAACCAGATTTTTAGTTTTGTAGAGTACTGCTGTGACCTTTGAATTAAGTGCAGTCTTATTTATCATCACAGTTACAAAGTCTGACCACCTTTTGTTTATTCACCTTTTAGGGGAATGCAGTGTTAAATACTGATACTTTGAATAGCTTAAATGCATTGCATTCCAATGAAAGTGCAGTGAAATTCAGCATCTACAATGAAAAAATTATCCAGCTGTATAATGAGACGACTTTTCTGTGATCGTCGCTTAGCCTCTGGCTGACCTGCAGTGGGCTCAAGAATGACCTCATTCTCTGCTTTTTCTATCACTCTGTCCTTTCTGTGTTCTATAGTTTCATGCTAATGATCCTCAGAGATAATTCTATTCCATTGTGTTATTGTGTTACACACAAACATTTTTCAGTTTTTGTTTATGATCACTGGACAGAATTCTATATTCTATTCTATACATAGAAATGGAAACCTTTAAAGCTTCATGAAATGGCTTGATGGGGCAAGTTTCATTCATGTGTTGAAATATTTACTAGATGTTTTCTAGAAAATAAGTCACACCTGACTATAAGTTGCATCTGGTCAAAAATGCATTGTTAAATATTGTAACACACCAAAAAGTTAATGAAACATTTACAAACATTCATTATAAATAGGGCTGTCAAACGATTAATTGTGATTAATCGCATCTAAAATAAAAGTTTGTGTTTACATAATATATGTGGGTGCACTGTGTATAATTACTTTATATATATATATATACATATAAATATACACGCATGCATGTATATTTAAGAAAATAATAAAATGTATATATAAAATATTGATATTTATACATAATATAAATTATATATAAATCTATATACAGTATATACATAAAAATAAAAATATTTCTTAAATATATACAATGCATGTGTGTGTATTTTTTATATATATATATACACAGTGCACCCACATATATTATGTAAACACAAACTTTTATTTTGGATGCGATTTTTGACAGCCCTAATTATAAATAAATAAATAAACATTTATTATAAATGTTCACATATAGATAACCTCAAAACTAATAGACGTGGTCGAGTCTCGATTTTAGAATTTGTAGAATCAGTCTAGTAGCTGTATTTGTGCTTAGTTATAATTTCATATCCCCCCTCCCCTTTGTTTTCTCTTTTTGTGTCAGTGGTTGTTTCAGATTGAGTGTGTAGTTGAATGTGTAGATTACCAGAGTAGTACGACAGCTAGAGGGCTCTCTATACACACGCTGGTGCTTGAACATACATTCAATGCTTTTGTATGATTAAGATTATTTCTGCAACTGTATAAACTCTAACATGATTCTGTTATTTTTTGCAGATATTTCAAGGATATCATATTATGCAGGTAAGACAACCTCTTTTACTTTCCCTTCCTCTCTTTTCTCTCTGAAATGGATTTCAAATTGATTGGAGGGGGAAATGTCAGCCTAACCTTAATCCACCATTTACTGAATGTGAATTGAGTAGAGTGTGTTCTCCTATAAAGCAGATCAGTACATTCTGTTCCAAAGCCTGTCAGCTGCCTTTGGGCTGCCCATATGACAACGAAGCTGTATTTTAATTTCCCCCATAACCAGCTATTCTCATTTGATGTATTATTCATTTATGTAAAAACACTTTTTAATGCTGTAAACTCTCGAGCTTTGGGGTTTTATTCTTTCTTTTTGTTTTGAATGTGTTTTTGCTCATTTAGTGGTGTTGAAGGGAGTGTTCAAGTCATTCATAGTTTTCTGTGAATCAGATTCAAGATGCCCAACCAATCAGCTGATGCTTCATATTTTTAACCTTGTTTCTTTCCATCACCAAGGGCATTACTGTTGGAAGGAAGGAGGGCCTTTTTAGACAGTAGAGTTCCTGTGTGTCTGTATGGCATCTATGAGACCATTATTAAGCACAAAATGGGGCCTATTAGCTGATATTTGAGAATGCGGTTAGTATAGCAGGAAATGACCTGTTTGTCCTCCCCTATAGGGAACGAGTGCTTGGAATGGTAATGAATATCTCTGGCAAACATGGCAAGGTGAAACGCTTGTATAACAACAGTGAATTATTTTCTGCATTATATGCTTTGAAATCAAATGGTAAGTTAGGACTTATAAGCACAAAATAATGCACAAATCTGCTGGTACAGTTCTTGTACTTTATGGGAAGAACAGTTCTTCCTGACCTGTACTATGTTTCTTGACCTTTGTCTGGTTTGGTCATCACTGTATTTACCCCCCCCCAAAAAAAAATAAATAAATAAATTGGTCAGCATCTTCCATTCTCTTTTTAGTACTTCTCTTTAATAGTGTTTTTACAATTAATTGTTCTGTCTAATAACACAAATGGACAATAGAGTGCTGAAGTGATGACGTCACTTTGTAGGACAACTCGGAAGCTAGCGTCAGATGGGTTCCCTCGATCGAAAAGCTATGCATTTTCCCCATAGACTTTTGGAAAATTGCAAAAAATAAGACCTGTGTTCAACAAAGAGTTACACGTTTTGTCTGTCAAGATAATCTTTACAAGTTATTCCAATATGTATACATTTTTAAGCCTATATAAAGTTTTTAAAAAACACAAGCAAAAACAATAAAGTTTAAAAAGTCAAAAGCAGGTTATAACTGTGTGTTCTATATCATATATCAAAACATGAAAATATTTAGAGGCTTTGTTAACCACGAGACCTTATGTCAGGCGATTTAGCGAAAACCCATTTAAAAATCCCATAGACTTTAGAGCGAGGGAGTAAAGTGTGCTAAAGGAGTGCTAAAATGCTACCTCACTTCTGCGTTTTGGTCTACAAAGTGACGAATTTGAGGTTTTTGAGTAAAATTCAAATAAATTTGACATAAATATTTACCAAAAATATGATTTTTTTGTTTTTTAGAAGTTTTGTGGATGTTATTTACTGCTATCATTAAATCGTGATATCATCTGCATTGTATCTTCTGCAATTTTAGATCTAGACAATGCCATTGCAAACTTGAATAATGGTAAAGCACTGATATAATTTTGTGTTTTTATAGTAAATAGCACAGAACAAAGTCTTAGCTGTAGTTTGTAATCTGAAAAGGTATGTTTGGGATTACACAACTGAACTATTTCTTCAGTACATTGCCATAGTACCTTATCGAGAGTTCTTCAACATGAAAAACTGTTGAAGTTATGTAAATTGCAAAGCTTGATGATGCACTTGTTTGCTAAAAAAACTTCAGCTACATTTGCAGCGATGTTTCATCGTTTATTTATGCGCATCTCCGCAAGTATGGGCTGTTGTCAAAAAACAGGAAACAGGCTTCCTTCCTTTAGGCTTTGTCAGGTAGCTGACGGACATTCCTTCAGTCCTTCTCAACATGTAACTCCACAGCTGTCCCGAAGAGCCACAAACAGCCTCTTGATGAAGCACACAATATAACATTTCTACCATCATTCATAATGTGATTCAGGGGTTCTTTCGAAACGATAATGCTTTGTATTTAAATGTGCAACACAATGCCGAGAATGTAAACAGAAGCCGGATCACCCAACTGAATAATCCTGGTCAAACCCTGACCCTGAAAAACCTGTTTGGGTGCTTCTTTTAGCTTGGTGGTCTGTGTTTTGTAAACATAAGCTGGTCAGCCAATAGCAATAGGTTTCACAGTACTCATTAGCATATTTAAAGAGGCCCCTCCTCTTATTTCAGTTGGCCTGATTCTCTCTCTCCCCATCCCTCCCTGTTACACACACTTTCTCTCCTGACACACTCTGCCGGATTGTGAAACTTACACACTCCGTCAGCGCAGTCTCTCTTTATCTGGATGTACCTCAGGAAGCATTTTAGCATGTGAGGATTATTCTTGTCGAAGTTTCTGCTTTTGTTCCAGGCTTGCCCTCCGCATCCATTCTCTGGAATACTCCGGACAGCTTTGGGATTTCCCTGTCACTTTTGGATATATCCCCAATGCTATTGTTAGAAATTTTCAAAAACAAGACCAGCACACCTTGCATTTGTATCTACCTGGCGTCCACCCTCTTTCCCATTACCTCATGCTCTTCTGGATCACTTCATGTTTTCGCACTTCTGGATTAGAGCATCAGCTGATCAATCACCTTCCCGTAACCTCACACTACGCCCCGCCATAAGCCTCTGAGGGCCATCCCTGGTGGCCTGGTCAAAGTGCGTTGCGCTGGGCCGGGGTCACCCCCTGCTCCCTATGACTGTGTCAGGGAGTCGGAGAGCCGCTGGGCCTGGGAGAGAGTCGAGAGAGGAGGCCAGCGGATGAGAGAGCAGCGGCTGCAATCCCTTCCCGCTGTGCTGGGCACGAGGAGCCAGCGTCTACTCCTACCCTCCCCCTCTGCCAAGTATGTCACCCAGATACAGCACTGCAAACCTCTTCCAGAAAACCTCCACGATTCTGTTTCACGCTCGGTCTGTTTCACAGGATGTGGTGTATTGATTTTAAAGGAGGTTTAGGAGAACGGTGTAGGAGGTCCGATACGACCTCTCAGTGGTTTTCGTCTCTAGGTTTTTGCTACAGTCCTTTATTGTGGTATTTGCTCTCAATAGAGGTGCTTTTGAATTCGGCAGATGCCTTCTTGCACATTATCTATATTTGTAGGGCTGTGCCACTACAATCTTACATTGTTTTATGGCACTTATTTTTTCCTCACAAAATTGCATCAGTCCTTCATGTTTTAGAGTAGTTTTATTTATGGTATGAGATAAAAGTGAAGTGATTCACTCACTCTTGTTTGGTACATCAATCATGATCTATCTATGATATTTTCGTATAATGTATTGTGAGATAGTTGGCCATTCCAATGTTAGTTTATACCGAAGTCGACAACCTGTTAGACCTTCAATTTATTTAGCTATGGATAAGACTACTGTTCAAAGGTTTTTTTGTTTTTTTAAAAAAAAAATAATAAATAAAAGTAGCCTATCTTATGCTCACCAAGGCTGTATTTATTTGATTAAAAATACAGTAAATGCATAAATATTACTATATTCTAGTAACATTAAATGTTCACCAGCCGTTACTCCAGGTTTCTTCAGAAATCCTTCTAAAATGCTGGTTTGGTGCTCAATAGACATTTCTTAATATTAACAATGTTGTAAACAGTTTTTCTACTTAATATTTTTGTGGAACCTTTTGATTTTTTTTTAATAAAGTTTAAAAAATATGAATGTCTTTACTGTCTGTTTTGATCAATTTAATTTATCCTTGTTGAATACAATTGAAGAGTTCAGATGCAAAAGCCTCTAAATGCCATTTGAAATTTTCTTCTAAAATGACCATTTTTATCAAGCTTGTATATTTAAGTTCAGTAATTTCACTTAAATGACAATTATTAGGTAATCTTCATTGCCATTTAAGGGAAATTACAGAACTTTAATATACAAGGCTGGATAAAAATGATCATTTTAGTAAGAAAATTTCAAATGGCACTTAGAGGCTTTTGCATCTGAACTCTTCAATTATTAATTTCTTTAAAAAAATAAAAATTAAAAAAAATCATACTGACCCCAAACTTTTGAACAGTAGTCTATAGTTCCAGAGTAGGCAGTTTAGTCTTTGATTTGTATCGCACATCACTTACATGAGCAAGGGTCAGTTTATAATTTTTGCAATCTGACTTGAATCATGTGATTTATTAGACACTGACCAATGATGTATATTTCACTTGCATTTGCTACTGAATGTGTGGCCTGTATGACTAGGTTTACCCTTCCTGATTCCAAAAGTTCCTGATTTATATTGTTGTCCTGAGTACAAGTCTGGGCAAAGATATTAAAATGAGCTTATTTCTTTCAATTATTAATTGTTTTTTAATGAGGTTTCGATAAAAAGCAGCCCCACTAAAGCAGGAAGTTTTGAAGGATCTCTTCTGTGTTCTAGGACTGAGAAATCAACTTGCTGTCTATGAGCTCCAGCTCATTAGGCTGAGTTTAATGAACAATCAGAGAGCCTGATTATCTCTCCGCTGACATCAGTGTAAGAGCAGTCATGTAGGTGGAGTGTTGCTTCATTACTGAGGGGTGAATTCCCACCCGAGCTACACTGATTGTGTATGTGAGAAGCTTGGCTCATACGGAATACTACTGAATATATTGTTATGTATTTTCAGTGAGATCTATGAGTTTCATTGTGTGGCTGATGCATGTTGCAGAAATATTTACACTCTTATTATTTATTTTACTGGCCCAATCAGACATATTGATAACTTATAAAATGCTAGGCATTCCCGATATTAGCTTTCCTACAGTACAGACTGACTAATTGCTGGAAAATTACCATTTGTTTATAGCCAAGTTAATAAAGCCTCAGCAATACTGGTGTTAATTGGAGATTATATGCCTTTACAAATTAATATAACAAAGGCACACAGCTTGACAGCCACTTTAATTTACTCTTGGGCTCTATTTTACACAGCGATTGCAGTTTACCGCCCACTACCCCCAAGCTGCAGAAAGGAATGTAATAGAATTATTTTATCATTGAAAAAGGTGTGTTAAACTGTTTATTCCTTTTGTTTCCTCTCTAACTGTCCAGGCCATATAGATAAAATCAAACCTGCTGCATTTATAGCTTCTCTCACCACTATCAGTTTCCTTTTTCTGTTCACCAAATACAGATTTTATAGCCATATTTGTTTTATGCAAGTGGTTACAAAATGTTTGTGCATCTTCATTTAAAATTTTTTTTTTGCTGTTGTTGAACTTCAAATATATATTGAGTGATTCCAATATTTAAGTCTGTGATTTTGTGTTTTTATTTGACAGTTACTGGTATGTTAGTCTAAATGGAAGATTATACATCAGGTGTTTCCCTTTACTCAAAAACAAATACTTCATTTTAACATTTACTTTCCTGATCCAGCCAAATGCAAAGCATGCTGGGGAATAAAGTCCTCAATCCAGTTTCAGTTAAAGCAACAAAAATAATTTACGTAATCTAAACACAAACGGATTAAGTAAACTTCCATTTTAAATTTAAGTGGATTGAACCCAATGCAATTAAGTTAGGACAAAATATATAGCAATTGTTGCATTAGCTAATTTCAATTAAGTAATTTGAACAAGCAGCAAAATCATATGTTTCAGTGTAGATTTAGTAGCAATATGGTGTAATACACATAAAAAGTTGGAAACTGACCTCTGTTAGCCAAGGGCAAAGAAATCAGGACACCATTAGCGATGACAGGGCAAAAGTACATGAAGAGGAACAAGAAAGAGAGACCTTTTCTTTTGTCACACCTTACACAACGGTTTGAGATCTAATAAGACAAAGAAATGTCAATATCTCTCTCTCTCTCTGACATTCTCTTTTGCTCCTGTCTGTAAAGAAATTGAGTTGGAATTGGGATAAACCATTCCAGAGGCACAGAGCCATCCCCCTTATACTTTCTTTGAGGCTTGTGTTTGCTGCAAATAATCTCTGTCTATTGGTGTCATCTTGTGAGACGAAACCGAATTCTTTACCTATGGAGCTGTGCTGAATTACCTCATGAAAAGTCTCTTTAGTCATCATCTAAGTTTAACCTATGGCTGTGGAGGAGCCAGTGAAATAAACCTTAAGTGAGAAAGAGATACTGAAAGAGACCACTCTCACTATCAGAGGTCTCAACTTACGTTTCTTGAGCTCAGATACTGGAGCTTTTTGTGTGGTGTCCAGTCTCTCTGGCAGAGATTGAGTTCTTTGAAAAGACTGTTGCTGGGAGAAAGATAAGGTGAAGACACAGTACATGCATACTAAAATGAGTACAGTATGATACCAATGTGTCAAAGCAATGACTTTAGTTTTATCTAAATTATGTAGGTTTTGCATGTTTGGTCAATTGTTTTGTTTCTGAGGTTTTTTTGTCTCTTTAAACCTTTTTTACTTTAGCTAAGACTTAGAGCATAAATTGTTCTGAACACAAATGTTGTGATCAGAATTTCTGTCTTCTCATTTGCCATGTTCTTTTGAGCAACCATTGCATAACTATAGCAAACATCCCATAATACACATCTGACATTTGAAATGTTGTACACATTGTAAGTTGCACTTTAAAGTGTTGTATCACGGGTCTTTTGTTTAGGCTGCAGATTTGGGAAAATCCTACTGAAGGCATTACTGAGACAAAGCTTCTCTCTCTTGCCTCTGGTGCAGTCAAGGACATTCATCTGAATAATCTTATGCACAGTGAATGAACTACCATTCAGTCATTTTTCTTGTTTTATTCAATGTTATGCCATTGGACCTATTTCCTCAATGGAAATAGTGCTGCACAGATAAATATAATATTCTCAGGTGTTACAGTAAAAGCACTTCAAATTACTTTTAGCTCCATATTTAGTGTCAGGATTCATAATGGTTCACACAAATGGAAATTTGAGTGTTTGTTGGCTTCCGTTGTTTTGGATATTTTTGACTCCCCCATTTTGACTCATCCAAAGGTCGCCTATTGTGCAAGACTGTAATCCAAATCATTTTGATGCTTTATCATGTCACATGTAGCATAAATACAACATTCAGATGATATTTGCAAGAATTTGAAGGAGCTGTAAATGCGAGGTGCCTTTGTTATCAGTCAGATATATGTGATTGTGAACTCCTCCTCCTGACCAAGGTCCTATTGAACCACGTGTGTTTACTTGTGGGCGTGTGAGTACATTCGTGTCTGTGTGTGTGTGTAGGCTGGTGCGTGTGACTGCGGTCTATTGGTTTAATTCGAGTGTTGTGGTTTTAGGGCAGTTGAATCCAGGTCTTTGACTCATTATCGTCTTGTCAGGAAGTGTTGTGTATTCTCCTGGTCTCCTCAGAGAAAACATACAGGAACTGTATCACCGGTTACATGAACCATGGGCCAGTCTGGACACATTATGATAAGCAGGATGTGATGTCACACAGAGGAAGCTACTAAAATGGATTGTCTGTTTGAATATGTGAGGGCTGGAATTTTTGTCCGAAATGTGTACCAAAAACTGACAGTGACGACGTGGATTTAACGTTTTGTTGACGTCCTTTGGACCCACAGAAGTTTATGTGTGCTTTGCACTTTGGTGCTTCCGTCAGATCATTGTTTCTGTTTTTAGAGGGCCGTTTGAGCCCTGAACTATTGAGATCAGCGCTGGCGTGTACCTGCTGGCCCTTCTTCAGAAAAGGTAGGAGAGAAGCTCAAAATGAACTAAAGCCAAGTTAAAAACTACTATAAAATGGATCTTTTGCACTTATCTGCAGGGATTGTGTTGGTGACCTTAATTTAGTTTGACCGTATTATATACCAGTATCTCTGTGGAATGTTTGAAACTGATTGGTGAAATAATTCATGATGTCCAAGGCAACTGACCACTCATCTGCTTTGTTCATGGTTTATTTTACAATAATGACCATGTAGTCTTGTCGTCACCAATATGCTTAGCTGTTAACCACCATAATAGAGCTGCAGACAAATCGTGGGAATGTTTTGAGCTGATTTAGCTGACGTGAAACAGTCAGCCATTGTGGTGTTGACCTTGCGGCTTTGGAATGCCATCGTGGATTGTTGTACTTGAAGCTTTTTTGGCAGAATATCTGACATTATCATCGTCCCCAAGGCCACTCTTCTGGCATGCCTGCAGGAGACATCTGTCCCTCTGAGGTGTTGGTGTCTGGACCTTTTCCTTTATATCCTCCTAGGAGTCAAACCTCCTGTTAGTGTCTGCAGCATCCTGCTGTAAATTTAGCTCTGACAGTTAAATATTGTGCTGATCAGACCTTCAGCTTTATCAGCGTTGATCCAAGGCTTTGGAACTGCCTCGCTGCCATTCATTGCCTTAGTAGTTGTGTTGAGGTGACACCTCTGAAGCGACTCTACTGAAAGCTTTCATTGTCTTGTCAGTGTGTTTTGATTTATCTATGTGTTCTGCTATTGATTCTTAATGTTTTGTGCTCTGTTTAAAGTGTTTTTTTTCTTCTTCTTTCTATTCCTGAACTTAAATATTCAATAAAGCTGATAGTTCAGCCATTTAGGCTACTATAGCTTTTCCATACACAAAAAATAACCATTTGATTGATTATCAGAACCAATGATAATAGGGGCTTTCACACCGGACAGTTCTAGGAACTAGCCACTAGGGTGGTTTCCCGAGAACTAATGGTTCCCCTAGGAACATTTTGCTGGTTGTGCTCTTTTCGAGTTCTCACCGCCAGTAGCACAACTCTGAAGTGACATGTTTTGATTTATTTATTTTTTGACGGCGCTCAGAGTGCACACAGTGCTCGCATTCTCAGTGTTCATATAGTTCACGATATATCTAACAGTCCGGTCTAATATGTTTTTAGATAGAACTGTTATACATAGAAAGGAGACAGTAATGAAAAGTTGTTAGCTTGTGCTGTCTGGTTGATGTCCAGTATCACTAGCTGAGCAATACATAATCATGTTTGGCTTGGTCCCCTCAAAGTTGCATTGGTTTTTCTCATCAGCGTAAGGGTTGAGAGGCCCATCTATCACCGTTTTCCATGTTCGTTGAGTTCATTTCTGGAGTAAATATATAGGCTATAATCTCCTATAGGCTATAGAGGGAATGCATTCACGTGACTTTCCCGCCGGAAGAACCCCCTCTCAGCCTGACCGAGTGGCAAAAGATCTGCTGCGTGACTGGATTTAATAGGGGAAAATGCGACTAAAACGAACAATTTTATAAATTTTAATTAAATGTTTGACTCAATATAGTGTTCCTTACAACTTACTAAAGATCGTGATCCATGTTTATTATTGACATGCAGCCAGGAATCGTGTTGCCTGACATTTATGTTTGCCTGATTTCGACACCGGGGAAATAAAAGCAATATAGACCTAAACATAAAGCAAATTTGCCTGTGAACGTTTTATATAAATACAATATAGGTTTAAATCCGGGTGATTACTTATATCAGTGTTATATATAGCCTATATATCATCATATCGTCCAGCCCTAAAACTTTATAGTTTTTTTTAGTCAGTGTTTATTAAAAAAACATCCAATTATGCAGAATAATACATAATGATAATGATGTTTTATGATACATAAATGATACATATTTAATTGACGAGTTGTTAATATATATATAACAATACAAAATATATGGGTATGGTTTTACAGCTAAATTCAGCATATTGACACAAATGAAAACTGCTATCCACCTTTCGCTGACTGGAGTCCAGTTGTTTCTGTGAATTGCAGCGATCCATTTGCTCCTCTTTCTATAGCAGTCTGTAAAAATATACCTCCGATTTTTTTGTCAAATCTAGTTGTAAAGCCAATCGCAAAGCTCTTTCCCACTTTATATGTGTTGTGTTTGTTTTTCGCGACATTCACGCTGAACACATATACAGCCGCTCAGTCTTTTTGCCACTCACTGTGAGAAACTGCAGCACTCCGGCCGACGGTGACGTCACGCGCATTCCCTCTATAGTCTTTTTAAAAATGGCGGGTGCTGGTGGTTCGCGTGCGAAGCCACCAGCCAATCAGCGCACACTTACAACTCATGCTGGGTTAGACCCTACTCTGAAGGAGTTCCTAGAACTAAAATCGTTTCCAGTACCTGCGGTGCAGACAGGGTGAAATTCAAGTACTTTTGCCAATAGTTCTGGGAACTATGAAAAGGTTCCTCTGGTGTGAAAGCCTGTATTATAATAAACTGTTCTGTAACGATAAATGATATAGACATGTTTCTTATAATAATAATTGTAACGCTTTCACATTTACATTAACATTTTTTTCACATTTACATTAACATTCACATTTACATTAACATTTTTACATTTTCACATTAACAAATGTAGTTAATTTTAACGAATGGAAATATTTCAGTATTTATAAAACGGTTAGTTCCAATCCTTGATTCTGATTGGTCAATAGCTGTGCTTTATTCATGATAAAACATGGCTATGACCACTTCACCTAACAGTTCTATTTATTACTGCGCAACACTGCAGGTTCCTATGTTGTTTTTATTTGAGCTTTCATGCATATTACACATTGGAACGTTGTTTGCTGTTCACGATCAGGGACTATTTTTTTTTCTAGCGAAAGGAAGGCTTTTAGTGATTTTACTTCATGAAAGTTGCACTAATACATATTTTTTTACTTTAATATTTTTATTGTGTGGTAACCGTTTTATAAAAGCAATAAGGTAATTGATACAAGTGCTGAAGGAGTTGCAGGCACTCCACTTCACATCATGCCTAACAACGCCCTCCAGCTATTACTTATTCAGATACAGCACAGCCTCTTGTACCTTATTGTTTACATATATAATTTTTTTTTGCAGAATATGACAGACAGTTAGCACCCACCAAAGCCATGGCAGCGGCTTACCTGGACCCCAACCTGACCCATGCCCTGAACCAGGGGGTCAAGCCTCGGCTTCAGCGCAGGGATGGAGCGGACAGCAGGGCCTCTGGAGCGCGTGCTCAGAGTCT